>ML408271.1:649-16107 GCA_005239525.1 Nicotiana knightiana | reverse complement strand
AGCAACTGTCCAAGAAATCCTGGGGATCCTCTAATGGTGCACCAGTAAATGTAGTAGAAAATAACTTGGTGAACCGGTTCAACCTCCACAAAGCATCGGCAGACATGGCTGCCCCCTCAACTGTCTGTGCCACAAAACCCAGCTGAGCTGCTCCAGCTGTCTGAGGTGCTGGAGTCTGGAACTGAGGAGCTAGCTGCTCTGGTGTGCGGGTAGCAGGAGTCTGGGTCCCTCCCCCAGCCTGAGAGACGGCTGGTGCAGTAGGAAGAAGACCGGCTTGAGACACGCTCTCTATAAGGCCCACTAAACAGACCAGAGCGTCCTGAAGAACCAGGGTGGCAATGAACCCCTCTGGGACTTGAGCTGGTCCGACTGGAACTGCTTGAGCAGGAATCTCACCGGAAAAGTCTACCTGAGGGTCCTCTACTAGTGCTGCTGCTCTGGGCTCCGCCCTGGCTCTGCCTCAGCCTCATCCTCGGCCTCTCGTAGGAGCTGCAACAGGAGGATCGGGCTGTTGATCGGTAGATGAGGAAGCACGCGTTCTCGCCATCTGTGAGAGAATAGAATAGGAAATCGGTTAGCATTTAGAATTCAAATCGCACGACAGATNGTCGAAAACTCAACGTGATTGTTTGCCAACCCATAACTCTAGAATATCAAATTACATTGAATTCGTCTTTAAGTTAGTTGTCTCTTTAATCTCTTAATTTACTACTTTAGATTGATTTTAGTAAAATATTTGTTTGAGTTTAGTTTAGTTGATAGTTAATCACAAGTCCCTATGGGGACGATATCTGGACTTAAAATCCTATATTACTTGTCGACCACGTACACTTGCGTGTGCATTGGGAAATCAAGCAACAGACTCCACAATGCCCATGTTCCGAAGAACCTCATAGCAACTGTCCAAGAAATCCTGGGGATCCTCTAATGGTGCACCAGTAAATGTAGTAGAAAATAACTTGGTGAACCGGTTCAACCTCCACAAAGCATCGGCAGACATGGCTGCCCCCTCAACTGTCTGTGCCACAAAACCCAGCTGAGCTGCTCCAGCTGTCTGAGGTGCTGGAGTCTGGAACTGAGGAGCTAGCTGCTCTGGTGTGCGGGTAGCAGGAGTCTGGGTCCCTCCCCCAGCCTGAGAGACGGCTGGTGCAGTAGGAAGAAGACCGGCTTGAGACACGCTCTCTATAAGGCCCACTAAACAGACCAGAGCGTCCTGAAGAACCAGGGTGGCAATGAACCCCTCTGGGACTTGAGCTGGTCCGACTGGAACTGCTTGAGCAGGAATCTCACCGGAAAAGTCTACCTGAGGGTCCTCTACTAGTGCTGCTGCTCTGGGCTCCGCCCTGGCTCTGCCTCAGCCTCATCCTCGGCCTCTCGTAGGAGCTGCAACAGGAGGATCGGGCTGTTGATCGGTAGATGAGGAAGCACGCGTTCTCGCCATCTGTGAGAGAATAGAATAGGAAATCGGTTAGCATTTAGAATTCAAATCGCACGACAGATAAGAAGAAATGTGAAGTTATTCCTAACTTTGCAGCCTCTGGGGGATAAGTACAGACGTCTCCGTACCGATCCCTCAGACTCTACAAGTTTGTCCGTGAATTGTGAGACCTAGGCAACCTAGTGCTCTGATACCAACTTGTCACGACCCGAAATCCCACCTTTAGGCCGTGATGGCGTCTAACATTGAACCCGCTAGACAAGCCAACGTTACTGGATATTCTGTTTTATTCCTTTGTTATTTAGCATTTAAAAAGTGAAATACAAGAACAATAGAAATAATAATGCGGAAGATAAGAAATTCGACAACTTAAATAATACATCTCACGAAACTTCCTTAAACATAACCCCAGAACTGGTGTCACAATTTTACGGGCAGTCTAAGATTTACTAAAAACATGTGTTTGAAATGGACAAGTGTAGCTGTCTAGAAACAAGATAAGATAGAAGGAAAGAAATAAATGGTGACGCCAAGGCTTGCAGACGCCTGCAGGACTACCTCAGTGTCGCCTGTGGACTGAAGGATACTCCCTCGATCACTGTCCACCGGGTCCGGTACCGTAATCTGTACAACATAAAGAAGTGCAAGTGTAGCATCAGTACAACCGACCCCATGTACTGAGTAAGTGCCGAGCCTAACCTTGGCGAAGTAGTGACGAGGCTAGGACACGGAAAATAATAAACACTTGTGCAATTCAATAATATATAATAGAAATAACGGTAGGTAGTAAACAGTTAAGTACAAATACGGGAAAAACATGCCAGGGTACAAAGGGGGAAAACACTTATTGAGTAACAGAACACGACAACCGTCTAGTATCAAAATAACAACAGAGAAAAAACAAGTGCACGACATCACCCTTCATGCTTTACTCTCGTTCTCACCAAAACAAGTACACGACATCACCCTTCGTGCTTTACTCCCATTCTCACCAAAACAAGTGCATGGCATCACCCCTCGTGCTTTACTCTCATTCTCACCAAAACAAGTGCACAACATCACCCTTCGTGCTTTTACCTCACAATATCATGGCATGGCATTATCCTTCGTGCATTATCTCTCATATCATGGCACGACATCGCCCTTTTAAGATCACAATATCGGCACGGCATTAACCTTCGTGCTTTTAAATATAAATCATGGCACGACATCACCCTTCGTGCTTTACACTCTTCCTCACCCAAACAATAACTAGAGCACAATTTGGCAAGGAAGAACCACAATACAGACCATAATTTTACAATATCCCGAAAAGGGAACAATAACAGAAATATCACCCTCCCGGCAAAGGACACAACTATAACCAATCTCATTGAACGTAAAATATGACCAAATAATCCTCAACCGAACAACTAAACAACAGTGTTCACAGCCAAGTATTTCCAACAATTGAATAATCTCCAAAATGAAATCTACTTCATAACACAGTGGCTATCGAAGAAAAACACATATACTATAAGTTATGGCTCACGGGCATGCTTGACAATAAGGTATAGGTACTCGTCGCCTCACCCATACATTGAACATGATAATAACACGTATCACATATGACTCAGCACATATTCCCTCAAGCTAAGATTAGGCCAAACACTTACCTCGACTCCAAGAATGCAAATCGAGCCTTTACCACCGCTTTTCCTTTTGAACCCGACTCCAAAACAATCGTATTTATAAATAATCGACTCAATAATATCAATAAATTCTAAACAATTCAATTCCAATGCTAAAATATAGGTTTCTCAACATTCTTCCAAAAATTCCAAAATTCGACCCCGGACCCGCTTGGTTGAAACACGGGGTATGGACCAAAACCCGATCACTCATTCCCCCACGAGCCCGAATATACAATTTGTTTTGAAATCCGACCCCAAAACGAGGTCAAATTCCCAAAAATTTGAAAAACCCTAACTCTACCCAAAAACCCAATTGTCTACCTTTAATTCCATGATTTTAGGCCTAGAATCTAATAAATGTTGATGAAAATGGAAGAAAAAGAAGTTATAATTACATACCTAAAAGGCTATGGTGATGGAGCTCTTCAAAGGTCGTCTATGGGGTTTGGGGAAGAAGAGGGTTTACGAAATTTTGCAAAAATCCCGTAATGAAACATTCTGTTTTTGACACTTGAAATAACTGGGTGAAAATGACCTATGCGATCGCGGATAAAGAGCTGCAATGGCATAGATGACAGTCTATTTAAGCTACGCGATCGCGGACTACCTATTGTGATCGCACAGGATCCGTAACCCCCACCCTCACGANCCCCCCCCCCCAGGCTGCCCCTACACTATGCGATCGCGGGATACACTATGCGATTGCATAGTGTCACAAAACATCTCCCTCAGCACAAAGCTATGCAATCGCGGAAGGACCTATGTGATCGCATAGAGTAAAACATCAGACACTAGATTTTTCCTAGTTTTAGCACTCCGACACCTACCCGAAACTCACTCGAGCCCTCGGGGATCAAAACCAAATACACACACGACCTCATAAACATCCTAAGGACTTATTCAAGTAATCAAAACACCAAAATAACATCATAAACGTCGAATTAAGCCTCAAAATCATGAAATTCCTTTAAACTTCCAAAACATCTAATTTTTCCATTTTCGATCCGAATCACGTCAAACCAAGTCCGTTTCTCACCAAATTTCACAGATAACACATATAAGACATATTGAACCTGTTTCGGGATACGGAACCATAATACGGGCCTGGTTTCACAGGTTTCACATCAAATCTCATTTTCAAAAACCTTTATATTTTTTCAAAAAATAATTTTCTTCAAAAATTCATTTATCGGACTTGGCACCACGGAATTCGATTTCGGGCATACGCCCAAGTCCCATATTTTCCTACGGACCCTTCGGGACCGCCAAATAACGGGTACGGGTTCGGGTCCGTTTACCAAAAATGTTGACCAAAGTTAACTTTATTCAAATTTCAACACAAAAATATTATTTTTATAAATTTTTCACATAACGGCTTCCAGGCTATACGCCCAGGCTGCACACGCAAATCGACGTGAGATATAAGGATGTTTTCACAGCCTTAGAACACAAATTTAGCTAAAATTACACAGGATGACCTTTTGGGTCATCACAAAAACCTTGTGAGTATTGTTTATTTGGTAAGCAGCATAGAGTCTCATTTCAGACATCATCTAAAAGAAAATTGAATATACTTGATTTGGTATATTCTGATATTTGTGGTCCAATGAAATTTGAATCGATAGGGAGTAACAAATATTTTATTACTTTTATTGATGATTCTTCACGAAAATTAGGGGTTTATATTTTGAAAACCAAAGATCAGGTGTCTCAAGTTTTCCAGATGTTTCATGCTCTAGTGGAAAGGGAGACGGGTCGAATGCTAAAGCATCTCCGAAGTGACAATGGAGGTGAGTACACCTTAAGGGAATTTGAAGAATACTGTTCAAGTCATGGGATCAGACATGAAAAGACAACTCTTGGGATATCAAAGCATAATGGCGTAGCCGAGACGTTGAACCGCACCATTGTTGAGAATGTGAGAAGCATGCACAGAATGCTAAACTGCCTAAGTCATTCTAGGGTGAAGCATTTCAGACAGCCTGTTACCTAATCAATAGGAGTCCATCAGTTCCATTGGAGTTTGACATCCCATAGAGAGTTTGGACCAACAAGGATGTGTCCTAATCACATATAAAGGTATTCGGTTGCAGAGCTTTTTCACATGTACCAAAGGAGTATAGAACAAAGTTGGATGATAAATTTGTTCCCTGCATATTCATCGGATATGGAGATAAAGAGTTAGAGTACAGATTGTGGGATCCTGTAAAGAAGAAGGTCATTAGAAGCAGAGATGTTATTTTCAGAGAAATTGAAATTGGAGATGTAGATGATTAGTCAGAGAATACAAATGGTATAATCCTTAACCTTGTTACCGTTCCTTCTTCTTGTAACTATCCCACAAGTGCAGAAAGTACGACCGATGAGGTTACCGAGAAGGGGGAGCAACCTGATGAGGTTATTGAGCAGGAGAAGCAACTTGATGATGGTGTCGAGAAAGTGGAGCACCCCACTCAAAGAGAAGTACAACCTCAATATTTGAGGAGATCAGAAAGGCCAAGGGTAGAGTTATGTAGGTACCCTTCCACAGAGTATGTCCTCATCAGTGATGAAGGGGAGCCATAAAGTCTTAAAGAGGTGTTGTCCCATCCAGAAAAGAACCAGTGGATGAAATCCATTCAAGAAGAAATGGAATCTTTGCAGAAAAATGCACGTACAAGCTGGTTGAACTTACAAAGGGTAAAAGACCACTCAAATGTAAGTGGGTCTTTAAACTCAAGAAAGATGGAAATGGCAAGCTGGTCAGATACAAAACTCGATTGGTGGTTAAAGGCTTCGAACAGAAGAAAGGTATTGGTTTTGAAAACAATTTCTCACCTGTTGTCAAAATGACTTCTATTCAAACAATTTTGAGCATAGCCGCTAGCCTAGATCTTGAAGTGGAGCAATTGAATGTGAAAACTGCCTTTCTTCATGGAGATTTGGAAGAGGAGATTTATATGGAGCAGCCAGAAGGATTTGAAGCAGCTGGAAAGAAACACATGGTGTGAAAATTGATTAAGAGTCTTTATAGATTGAAGCAGGCACCAAGGCAGTGGTACATGGAGTTTGACTCATTCATGAAAAGTCAAACATACATAAAGACCTATTCTGATCCATGTGTATACTTCAAAATATTTTCTGATAATAACTTTATTATATTTTTGTTGTATGTGGATGACATGTTGATTATAGGACAAGACAAGGAGCTGATTGCAAAGTTGAAGAGAGATTTATCCAAGTCATTTGATATGAAGGACTTGGGCCCAACACAACAAATTCTGGGATGAAGATAGTTTGAGAGAGGACAAGCAAAAAGTTATGGCTATCTCAGGAGAAGTACATTGAACGCATACTGCAATGCTTCAACATGAAAAGTGCTAAGCCAGTCATCACACCTCTTGCTGGTCATCTGAAGTTGAGCAAGAAGATGTGTCCTACAATAGTGGAGGAGAAAAGAAACATGGCTAGAGTTCCTTATTCTTCAGCAGTCGGAAGCTTGATGTATGCAATAGTGTGCATTGTACCTGATATTGCTCATACAGTTTGTGTTGTTAGCGGGTTCCTTGAAAATCGTGGAAGGGAATATTGGGAAGTAGTCAAGTGGATATTCATGTATCTAAGAGGTACTGTAGGACTTTGCTTGTGTTTTGGATGATCTGGTCCAATCTTGAAGGGCTACACGGATGCTGATATGGCGGAAAATCTTGATAATTGTGATTCTACTAAAGGATACTTGTTCACATTTTCAGGGGGAGCTATATCATGGCAGTCGAAGTTGTTGAAGTGTGTTGCACTCTCTACAACTGAAGTAGAGTATATTGCCTCTACTGAAGCTAGCAAGGAGATGGTTTGGTGAAACAGTTCCATCGAGAGCTTGGACTACATCAAAATAAGTATGTCGTCTATTGTGACAGTCAAAGTGCAATAGACCGAGCAAAAACACCATGTATCATGCAAGGACGAAGCATATCGACGTGAGATATCACTGGATTCGAGAAAGAATAGAGGATGGATCTATACAAGTGAAGAAGATCCATATAAGTGAGAATCCTTCGGATATCCTGACCAAGGTGGTGCCAAGAGACAAGTTCGAGCTATGCAAAGAACTTGTCGGCATGCACTCAAACTAGAATGCAGTGCTACCTCCTCTAGATGAATGAGACTGGAGGGGGAGATTAATGGGGTCCATCTCATTCAAAAGACAAAGTAATAGGCATGTGCCTAAGGAAAATATTTGGCTGAGAATTTCTTTGGTTTGACAGCCAACATTGTTGAATTGTTGACATTGAAGAAAAATAAGGAAAAGTGTGTGCAAATTGTTAAATATAATAGGCTTCAGAGAGTGAGGCTTCAGTAATAAAAGGAGAGCTTCGGCTCTCATTTCTACACACCAGCAAAGAGAAAAAGAGTGAGGTTTCATAGACAGGGTATAAAATAATAGTATCTGATAAAAATAGGGAGTGAGCGATATTATAGTGAGGTGGGAATATCAAAAGAGTGTTGTAGTGGTCTTTGAAGTATTTTACTCGGGCATACAAAATGTAAAATTCCTTGCTATAGTGATATCAGTTGCTGCTCTCAGGCCGTGATTTTTTCCCTTGTTCAAAAGAGTTTTCCACGTAAAAATCTTGGTGTCGCTGTCACTTTTTTATTCTTGTTAATGACCGTATATCGATGTTACATTATTATTCCACATTTATTATCGTGAATATTATTTCTGTTGGAGTTTATTCCCAAACAGTATGTGTGCGAGATAAACCTAGAGATAGCTGCTCTGTCAAAGAAAGCCACTACAAACCCATTAACGTCCCTCTGAACTATTTGCTAGCAGGATTGACAGAAAAAGAACCAATGCCATCATCTGATTGATAGAACAAAGCACCGGGCGCTGGATTTTTTGGAGTGAAACGTTCTAGTTTGAAACGTCTTGGTATGCGAAGTTACCCCATTGTACAATAAGGAATTTGGGATCATCAAGTTACTAAGAGTTGCTTATTAAGAAGGTAATGGAGACAATGGAGTGATATTGTGAAGGCCCTGCTTTATAGATTGAGTTATTGACAATGTGAGATATTTTATAGTATACGTGTAATTTAACATGTTATATCAAGTTGTATGCTTTATTTTTTGCGTAACTTAGTTTCCCTCCTTAATTTTTTTTCTTTTTGTATATATGATAATATGAATTTCCTTGACATAGAGATGTACAGGTTCAAACTCCACGGGTGATATCTTTTGTATTTTTAATCCCCTTCATAAATTTTTTGACTCTACCGCTATTGTTGCACAAAGAATGATCAAGCATACACACTTGATAGGTTTGACCGTTAAGGTTTTTAGCACTACACTCGCTGTATTTTTAAAATTATAGGTTCAAATCAAATTTTAATAAATTTTTATATATATATTTATGCTCCGTCTTGGAAAATATTAGGTTCGGATGGCCTATTGTTTGAAAGTAGCATGCACGGCTACTATGATTATGTTTTAGGTCATTTAAGAATGTATAAAAAAATTTATGCTATCAGTAAATAAAAGTTAAACTCAACTGTCTTCGGAATTATTTCACAAAGCTATAACTCTATAAGCTATTTCTAGTAAATTTCCCTCGAGTTTGGTGATGATCAAGAAGTTCTATCATGAACTGGAAAAACAACAAACGACTTGGAAAACTGGAGTCGTTGCTGGATTTCTTTTCAATTACTCGCAAATTTTTACTGGACAAACTGAGATGCTTGAACAACTTGTTTGAATTATTACTCTCTTCTTTCTAGTATTTTTTTTCTTTATTTCTTTTGTTTTTTGTTTCTTATTTTTGCGAATGTTCGACGACTTACTCTTCAGGTCAATTATCTTGTCCGATCTAATTTTTCTTTTTTTAAAAAATACGTCAATTATTTCGAAACTGCTGTGGTATTTTTCTTTTAACATTTGTAGAATTAAAATTACAAGAATTTTTAAAGCAACACCTGATAAGTTTTGGAAAAGATAATCAAAATTTAGAAGGAGTATACATCAAGGTGTAGTTGACAATGTCATATTTGGAGTTTCGTAAAAAAAAATTAAAAAAATAAAAATAAAAAATAGAAAAATTGGTGTCCTATGTCTCTCTGACAAAATAGTTTACTCTTTAGAAATGTACATGAGACTGAAAATGTACATTTTATGTGAATATTAACCTTTTGTACAAGTTACAGCTTGTTTGGATGGCTGTTACCTATTGTATTATATCCTAATGTTACTTTAAATACGATATTTATTTTGGTTGTAACTTAAATTTTATTGTATCTATTGTTAAATTCGTCGTTATATAACGACGAAATGTGCCACTTTACATACCAACCGATTTGGTGTGGTTACGTCGTTATCTTGTCCTTTTCTCTCATCTCACCCTTCACTATTATTAAATAATTTTGTTTTATCATTTATACCCTACCTTCTAATACAATAAATTTATCTCTTATCATAATTTTTCGTTATAATATTACAAATTTATTTTTGATACTGTTAGTGCATGATATCATGAAACAACGGCAAACGATACAATCTATCCAAACATTGTATTCATCAAATGATACAGTACAATACAATACATACAATACGATATGATACATTATGAAACGATGTGAAAACAATCCAAACAAGCTGTTAGTGACCGATTTACTTGCATAATTTTTAGGTTGCTGATTTGATCAACATTTATTAAAGACAGTTAACTATAGTTAGGTATTGAGTGATATCATAGTGTAAAATTATTTCCAGCTTATAAAAGTTAAACTTGTGTATACATTGTTTCTTTCCTGGGAATCGAAAAATTGAAGGGAAAGGGGAGCCATCGCCTCCAATCAAGCGAGTGGTTACGTTTACTATGTCCGCCTTATTTCTAACTGTCTCGTGAAGATCTTCTATCCAAACCTTTTATTCATATATTGCTTTTACATGATCAAAATTGTTCTACTTATATGTCAATTAGACTTTCACGTGCGATGCTCATATCATTAATAGTTGTGTTGTAATGGATAAGTTGTCTTCAACCTTAACTAGAAGTTTGGTGCAAGGACTTGACTAAAGTAAATTATATTATTTGAACAATTCTGGAAAGATAAGTAAAATCTTTTCCAATTAATTGACAACTAATGTGACAAATTTGTGATTTAAATATTAACTCTTTTTCAAATATGTTCACCTCAACTTATTTTTCAATTATTAAACTTTCCATTGATGATGGTGCAGCTGCTTTGATATATTATTATTGCGAACAATCCAATGGGCATATACGGTTTAAATATTGTTATGCAATTAATTTAGATAAATAAGCTTTATATTTGATTAAAAGCCCAACTGTCTGTAAAGAATTAATTAAGATTTTTTTGTTTGTAAAAAAATGTTTCAAATTACATACCTTGGCGGAAAATAATAAAATTATAATATTATTTTTTTCATATGAAAACAAGAAAATAATATCAAAAAACAAAAAGCATCAACTATTTTGGAACGAAGAAATATATTTTATTAGTACAAACAACAACTACAACAAACCTAGTATACTCCTATAAATGAGGAAGAAATATATTATTAGTAGAAAAATAAAATTGAGGAACAAGATTTATTATATATTTTATTTATGTTATGGTTCACATATCTGTCACCTTATTATAAGTAGGATACTTGACAAACACAATTACGTAATCCATCACTTCATCTCTTGAAATGACACTCCCATGTTTGTGAAGCTGCAAGACACAAGTGGGGGAAATGTAAATAATAATAATAATAATAATAATAATAATAATAATAATAATATAATAATAATAATAATAATAATAATAATAATAATAATAATAATACAATAGCATTTAATTGAGAAAGTTAATTATCTTAAAATTCCGACTTTAAAAGCATTGATTATGTATAAAATTTCACAAGACTATCGACCAAATAGAATAGTCATGCTTTCCTAAGAATTCATGAGAAAACATGCACCAATAAAAATGATGTATTTTGACAATTATGTATTCGACAAAATTACGTGTTATCATACAAAAATATAAATACCAGGGGAAAAAAAAACTACTAACCTGTACGAGAAAGTCTCCAATTTTGATCCCCTGCAACGTGCCATGCAAAATAACCAAGCAATCCTCTACCTTTAACATAATTAACCTTATTTATAACAGTTTGAGTATCATCATAGCTAATCCAATTACTACCAGAGTAACAATAATCTCCAACAATAGTAGCATTATACATCGCAGTGGCACGACTCTGCACTATATAATTCTTAATTCTATTATAAGTTATCGACCCATCATCCACCGCACCAACATTTGATTTTCCGGCAGCAGGCGCTTTGAGATCATGAATATTCGCGTTAATCAATCGCCACGCATAGCCATAAAATGGAATTCCAAGTATCAATTTTTTTGTTGGAACACCTGCTTGAATCCATGCATTAATTCCATCACTTCCACTAACATGGTTCACAGGATCAAATAATTGTGCATGTGAATTGGTTTGTGATGGTGACCAATTTGGTCCATAGAAATCATAGGCCATAAGGTTAATCCAGTCTAAGTTTCTTGCCACTGATTCAACCGGGTAGTTCAATCCATTGACTCGGGGTGAGTTGGAAACCGCCGCCGTGAGAAGTAGTGCTGCCTTACCGGAATTTCTCGCCTCTGTATTGATCGCGGTGCGCCACTCATTCAAAAGGGTCCCTGTTAATTTAAGAGGTAAGTAAATAAAAATGTGCTCTTCAACGGTTTAAATTGTTAGTTAAGTTGAGTGATCACACAATTCATATTATATGATATCAAGATAATCGAGTGATTCTATTTGGGGGATCTTTTCCCCTTTCAAATTATATATAACTGTGAGGAGAGTAAAACAAATTGCTATTATTTTCAAAACTATTAAAGACCCATAATTTGCAAAAGTTACATATAATGTGTCTAGTTGCAAGAACCTAATATTACAGTGAGAGACATGATAATTAAATAAATAAAAATATATTATGTGTATAATAATTTCTAATTTCAAATAAAGTTGTCACATAATTCAATCTAATTTCTGAAAAGACAGATGAGAGTTCAAATATCACAACTAATGATGGTAAAATAGTTAAAAGAAAACAGTTAACTATCTATATTATTCACTAAAAAATGAGTTGGATAATGAACTTTTTAAAACCGGGTCGAATATAGATAAAAATCATATTATCCATTTAGAAAATGAATAACTAATGGGTTTAACTTTTACATTTGTAAAACCTTAAATTGGGGGTTCCTCAAGTTTGGGAAACTAGGAAGTCTCCCAAAAGTGATTATATTCAAGAAGTCATGGACCCGTTATTATCCGTATTAAATATAGGTCAGGTTGGATACTTTATCTATTTTCGACCCATCCCATATCCGACACGACTCGCCCGGTTGCCTCCCCTAAATTCACAACTAGCTATATTTGTCCAAAAAATAAATTCATGTAAGGGCCATATGTGCAAAACAAATGATGAAAATATATGTTTGTCAATAATACCTAAGTTTGTCATGTCTGTAGCTGATAATGGATATTCCCAATCAAGATCAAGGCCATGAAATCCCAATTGTCTAGCCAATCTTATTGACGAATCAATAAAACTTTTTCTTGAATTTGGTTGTCTAGCCATAATTCCATAGAGAGTTGAATCAGCTCTTCCTCCAGCTATAGACAAGAAAGTCTTGACTGAAGGATTTTTCCTTTGAACTGTACTTGTAAATTGCCTAAACGAATCTTGATTTTCCGGCGAAATGATTAACTGATTTGATTGAGGATTAAGATCAGCAAAGGCACAAAACAGATGAGTGAAAAGTGTTGAATCTATGTTGTTTAATGCTAATCCACTGTCCTTAAACCAGTACCCTCCCTTAATAACATTTTGGCTATATGTGACAGAATTAGCCATTAAAATTGAAGGTTGATAGCTTATTTAATTTGTGACCCCGAGATTATATAAGTTCGAAAATTTGAGTTAAGATTACTGTCCACCGGCGGCTTTTAATTTGCTAAACATTTACTACTCCATTAGACAGTGGTTGAATCTCTCGTATATTTCTAAAAGGAGAAAAGGTCAAAATTGATGGATTTAAGTCACTTAGCCTTATCCTTTTTATCACGTTATGATAGAAAATCGAGAATTTTGTTGCCGGTCTTGCCTGGTTTCTTATGAAAATAGGGTATGTTGGTGAATTTAACAATTTTGAGAAGTAGAATAAAGTAATTTTTTTTGAAAAATATTTTTGAGAAAAATATAATTTAAAGTACTTTTTAAAAGTTTGATCAAACAATAATTACTGTATAAAAATATTTTTTTTAAAATTAATTAACCAAACACAAACTGTCTCATCGAACCTACTTTAGTAAAATGACTTTTGAGAAAAATACTTAAAAAATAATTCGTTTTTAAAAGCTAAATAGGTCATGATGATGACATAAACTAATACTGAGAAATAGGTCATGACGATGACGTAAGTTATCAATTTCATTTTCATGATTTGATTAAATCCTACAGCAAGCCCCATGTAATCAGTGAGCTAGGTCGTGCATGTAACGATCCGACCGGTCGTTTTATTTTCTAGACTCTCGTTCTCCTAAATAAGACTTCCCGTACGTGCTTTTACTATTTTATGACTTACAGGGATGGTTAGTTCGGGATTTGAAATGATTCGGTTTGAAGTGAGAACAATTAGTTCCTTTAGGTTGGCTAAAGAGGCTAAGTTTGAGTTCAGTCAACATTTTGAGCAAACGACCTCGGAATCGGTTCCAATAGGCTTGTATGATGAGTTCGGACTTGGGTGTATGCTCGGATGGATTTTAGATGACCCAGGAACGTTTCAGCGCCTAATATTGAAAGTAGGTTCTTTAAAGATTTTTGAAGTTCTCTAAATTTGGTTTGGAGTAGCTTTTGGTGTTATCGAGGTTCGAATGAAATTCTGAGACAGGTAGTAGTTCCGTATAGTGATTTAAGACTTCCCCGCAAAATTTGATATCATTCCAAGTAGTCTAAGTATGATTTGACGCATTCAGAGTAATTTGGAAACTTGAAGTTCATATTTTGATTCAATTTGGTTTTAGGATGCGATTCTTAGTTACGTTGTTGATTTACGCGTTTCGAGAGTTCGAGCAGGTCCATATCATGTTTATAGACTTGGTGGTGCATTTGGACAGGGTCCCGAGCGGCTCGGGTGAGCTTCCGACCGCTCGGAGCCATGTTAGAAAAACCAGAAATTCCAGTTTTGGTTTCCTTCTTTGCGAATGCGGAGGGACTCTCGCGTTCGCGATGAAGGATTGGGGCTAGGGGATTATTGTGCTACTCGTTCGCGATAGCTAGTCCGCATTCGCGAAGGTATGAGACCTATAATCTTCGACGTGAGGTGACTCGTGTTCGCGTAGAAGAGCCTGGGCTGGACTTTGGGGTCGCTGTTATTCTTCGCGTTCGCGAAGGGTAGGCCAAGCCAGCCTCCGCGTTCGCGAGTCCCCTGTCGCGTTCACGATGAAGAAGGCAGTTTGGCAGTGTGTTTTAAAATCGGGACTTAAGCTATTTTTGGGTTCATTTATTGCACTCTTGGGTGATTTTAGAGCTTTAAAGAAGGAGATTTCGACCTAGCTTTTGAAGGTGAGTAATTTCTATCTAATTTCAGTTTAACACATATATTATGGGTAGATTTTAACATGAAAATTTGTGAAAATCATGAGTTTAGATGAAAAATCTAGGTTTTGATAAAAATGATATTTTTACCACGAATATGGCTATGGAATTTAGTGAAAATCATATATTCTAGTTCATGAGGTTATGGATAGCAAATTTCTTCGAAATTTTGGGAATCCGGGCCCGTGGGTCCGGGGATGAATTTTTGGAATGTTACATTTGGGTCGGGTTACCTCATTAATAGTTGGAATATGAACTTTTGAGCATGTATTGATTAGTTTATATACTATTTGACTAGTTTTGAATTATTCGGCACCAAATCGAGAGTGAGCATAATCTTGGACAGGAAAATAGGCTTTGAGACAAAGTAAGTCCCTTTTCTAACCTTGTAGGAAGGAATTAACCCCATGGGTGAATTAATTAGTATGTGTTTCTATTTATGAAGGGAGAAGGGAGGGGGGCTACGTACGTATGCGGTGACGAGAGTCCGTGCGTAGCTAGTAATTATGCAATAGTCCGGATAGTTGATCACGCTCAACTATGTCTTCTATAAAGACTAAACGGGCGTTGCAAATATAAATCTTGGGTATTAAGCCCAAAGTCGATCCCACGAGGAATTGAACGTATCAATTGAGTTTATTAAATACTAAACTGGTGTTTAATCAAGTTTCTCAAGACTTTT
>ML408268.1:1499-57938 GCA_005239525.1 Nicotiana knightiana | reverse complement strand
GCAAACGCCCGGCTATCGCCCGGGCGTCTCCTTTTGCGTATTTTTGACGTATTTGCATCCCTTTAGCTCCGTTTCCATTTCCAATTCACCTACACATAAAATAAACTCCATTAAGCACATAACAAGTGTAATTTTATCATTAAAGAAATGTGCGGTCTGCAGAAGAACCCTGTGCAGCCGCACCAAGAATTATGTTGATCGCGGAATATGAGAGATACAGTCAAAATCTAGAATTGTACGGGGGCAGATTCAACTCCTGTCAAGACTGAAGAGAAGTGCGGACTGCACATGGAATTGTGCGACCACAAAACCTCTGGAAGGGCATTTTTATCTGAAAATTCCAGTTTTGTATAAATAGACTAGTTTCACGAAATTAGGTCAAGTTTTGTATATTAAAGTCTTGTAGCCGTTTTTCTTTGCCTATTTCGGAAAATGTAGCTTACTTTGGTGATTTAACATTGGATTCTTATCTTTTAATCTTGCAATATGAGTTTTATCATCTTTTTTTCTTTATTTTCTTCTATACCCATTATGAGTAGCTAGATTTTTAACTAGGGTTGTGACCTAATCCTAGTGTATAAACCTAATGGGTGTTTAATTTATGGCTTGTTTATGGTTGGGTATATATTATTTAGCCTTGTTCTTTCTTTTAATTGTATAATTAATGGTTGCAAACATTAGTTCATGCCTATTTGACTTGGTCTCTTCTTGAGAAAGACAAACTTAGTCTAAAAACTTGACTAACAAGAAATTGGGATAAAATCAAGAGATATATAGTCCCAATTAAAGGGTTGAATCTAGAGATAGTAAAATCTGACTTGAGCATATTATTAAATGTTTTGTTCAATACCCATTTGGACTTGAGAAAGCCAAATTGGACAATATCACTCTCTTACCGAGAGGTATTGAGGGTACCTGAGTGTTGATAGCTATAATACACCCCGACCAACTAAACAAGCTTTAAAGTTTACGACCCGTTAGGAAAACACCTAGGTGAAGGTCATAGCCCTAGGCCTTTTGCATTATTTGAAAACAACAACAAAAACAATTTCTTAGTTCTAATTATTTATCTTGCAATCTTAGTTTAAACTAGACCTAGAATCAACCAAATCTTGTGGAAGTGTAATTTAAGATAGTTCAAGCTCATTCACCACAATATATACTTCTAAATCCAATTCATATAGCTCCATGTGGAATTCGATCCCGACTCTCTATTGGGTATTACTATTGCATCGGTCTTTCGTAACCTCAAATTGAGGTGTGACTTGGACGAGATCATCCATGAAGAGGGGTTTTATTCATAATAAAGATGAGCTTGATTTGGGGATTTGTCTCCCTGAATAGAGCTATAAATAGAAAAATTCGTATTCATTATTGAACACGAAACATTCTATATATACAAAAACCAAAATCTTCTTTCATTCTGTAAAACAAATTTCTCTCATTTTGCTTTAGATATTATTTTTATTATCGCATTCGGAGAGGCTCACTATACAGTCAAGCTTATATTTTGTTCAACTTTATTTAATCAATTCATTTTTGTTCTTAGTTATTTTATATTCTTTGATCAAATTAATTCATGTCTCTATAAACCATATTAAAAATTCAACTGTATCGTTTTATGGGTAAGCAGTTTGGCGCCCCACTATGGGGCATTAACAATTGTGTAATTACATTGATCCCTTCATCTGTTACTAATGCAGTTTGATTATTTTCTTTAGTAAAAGAAAAATCAGATATGGCAGCTAACGATGTGAACAATTCTTACAATGTTGGAACACACAACGAGCATAAGGATATGTTCCAGCATGATGATTCAACTAGTAAAACTCGAAACGAAGGAGATGAAACAACTTCGAATTGCAAGGAACAAAATCCTCGGCGTGTGAGAAGTACAACTCCTGATGATATGGATGATGACCATATTGTTGAAATAATCAAAATTTTGAGGGAGCAACAAAGAAAAATTATGAAGCATCTCTCAAGACAAGAACGAGTAATGACGGAGTTGAAGCATGCACTTTCCGTTGCTTCCAATAACTCTAATGGAGGAATTCGAGTTCCTCTCAACGTGCTTGTAGATCAAACAGTGCAAAGAACCGGTAACATCGCTTCGATTTAGGATTTCTGTTTTAATGAAAATAAGGCAGGTGGTGCAGGAAGTGGATCCGGGAATGAAAACAATGCCAATGATCCTTTCAAATCTAAGCTCATGGAATTCAAAAGGAAAACGAATGAACGAATTGACCAAAATGTTAAAGAATTCCATGCTCGGATGGATCAGATCCCTGGGGCACCGCAGATGTTGAAGGGTTGGATTAAAAAAAGTATAAACAGTTTCTGTTCAAACCAAGTGCATCCCCGGAACTGATTCGAAAAATATTCAAGATGCTTGATACTCTGAAGTATGATGGGACATCGGATCCACAAGATCATATCACAACTTACACTACAACAGTAAGGGAAAATGACTTGCCCCCCACGAGAACAAATTTGTCTTGTTGAAGAAATTTGGCGAAACCCTAACGAAGGGTGCTTTAACATGGTATTCTCTTTTACCTAAGCATTCAACTGACCCTTTTGAAATGTTACAGATTCTTTCATCAAAGCTCATGCTGGGGAAAAGAAAGTCCAAGTTAGGAAATCAGACATATTTAGAATCTCCCAAGGAGAGTCAGGATTGGTGCGAGAGTTTGTAATCCAGTTTCAAAAGGAGAGGCCAGCAGAACCAGATGAGCGGTCCATTGAAGCGCTCACCAAAAATTTACTAAGCTTTGATCCCTCCAGGAAATTGAAGGAAAGTTTGTTGGAATTTCAGGAAACCACATGGACAGATGTCCACAATCGTTATGAATAAAAAATGAGAATCAAAGATGATCAACTAAGCTCTTCGGTGTCAGCCAAGGGTCACAATCGCGACTTTAATCAGGAAAAGGTTAAAATTGATTTCGATACGGACCGCAGGTCTTCCAGGAATCGTTTCCATCCTTACGAAAGAGATGATGAGCGTGAAAATAAAGAATTTCAGTCTTCAGACAGGTTTGTTTCTGATAGAAGGGCGGATCATGGTCGGAGTAGCAGAGCTCTATAGGAGAAGGAACCTTTTGAGTCTTGTGATTCAGCATACCTCGGTTATCCGATTATAACTTCAATATCAGCTTGGTTGAACTGGTTTTAGCTATGAGAAACATCAAAGTGGCACGATTTCTGAAACCAATTTGACCGGATCCTAGTCAAATGGATCCTAAATTATAGTATGAATTCCATAAAACACATGGCCACATGACTGGGGACTACCGACACCTTCGTTGAGAGGTTGCATCGTTATTGAAGAATGGTCACCTTAGAGAATTCCTAAGTGACCGTACCATGAACAATTATGGGAGGAATCGAGATGTTGCAGAATCAGCCAAACCGGCTGCAGGTTACCTCGCCTAACGATACACATGATCTTTGGAGGTGTTGAAGTAAACAGAGTGACATTTTCAGTAGCAAAGAAGATAAAGATATCGGTAACTCATGGTATGAGGATCCGAGAAGATGATGAAATCACCTTCACAGAAGAAGAAGATGATGGCTTTCTTTTACCACACAATGATGCTATGGTAATATCACTTAATGTTTTAGTTTTCAAAATTAAACTTATGTTGGTTGATCCAGGTAGTTCGGCCATTATCATTCAGCTGAGAGTTTTGGAGCAAACAAAGTTGACTGGAAACATAGTTCCCACAACAAAGCTTCTGGTCGGGTTCAACTTAACAAGTGTAACAACCCGAGGAGAGATCTTACTGCCCATGCATGCCGAAGGCGTAATAAATACCACTCTGTTCGAAGTAGTGAATGGTGATATCGGGTGCAACGTGATCCTTGGAAGACCTTAGATTCATGAGATGAAGGAGATGCCACAGAGTTATCATCAGTTTTTGAAATTCCCAACACCGGATGGAATCAAGCAAATCAGAGGTGATCACCTTGCAACAAGGGAAAAGAATGTAGTAACTCTATGCAGTAGCAAGGTGGAAGGAAAGAGCAAATAGCAACTATAGAAAGCGGTGTCCTCTTCCATTCCAGTTGAAGCTGATAGGAAAGAGGATTTATCGGATTTTTATCAGGTGTCTAGATCTTTTCAGGTACTGAAGGAAACAGATGCTATAAAGTCAACCGTGGAGGAATTGGAACCAATCGTTTTGTTCGTGGAGTTCCTCGATGAAAAGGTTTACATGGGAATGGGATTAAATCCCGAACTCAGGCTTAAGATTATTGATTTTTTAAAAGATTATTTTGATTGCTTTGCATGGTCTCATTCTTGTATGACAGGTATCCCGCGAAATGTGGCTGTCCATAAATTAAGCTTGGATCCTAATTTTTCGCCAAGAAAAGAGGTCTTATATACTTTCCGGTAACATAAAGTTTTGTCACTGGAAAGTAAGGGAACTATCAGTATGAGGTAAAAAGTATAAACGACATATGGATGATCGACGAGTTGACACGTGGAAGATAGGTAAGATGCGAGTCAACAAATAGTTGAAACCGAATACAAACATGTGACTGGAGCTGAATAAGTTCTGAAGGCATTGAAACCGAGAGCGAAGATTTGAAAGGAAGACATCAGATGGAAAATACAGTATTCAATAAGCAGCCTTTACAAAGATCAGTATTGATTTTTAACCATTATATAGCCATCAAGAGGGGTTTTGATTCATATTACAGAAGGACTTGATTTGGGGATCTTGTCTCTCTGAATTGAGCTATAAGTAGGAGAATTTGTATTCATTATTGGACATGAAACATCTATATACACAAAAGCCAAAATCTGCTCTCATTCTATAAAATAACTTTCTTTCTTTTTACTTTAGATATTGTTCTTATTTTCACTTCCGGAGAGGCTCATCATACAACCAGACTTGTATTTTATTCAAGTTTATTTAATCAATTCATTTTTTTCTTAGTTATTATATTCTTGGATCAAATTAATTTATGCGTCTATAAACCACGTTACAAATTCAACTGTACTGTTTTACGGGTAAACAATTAGTAACTTAAAAAATAAGATAGTTTACTTGATATCAGATTAAAATATACTTATAGTGTAAAATTTCTTCACAATGCTATTGATATTAACTAAATCTAAAACAAAATAATATGATAATAGGTTTACGCTAAATTGAGTTTAAGCTCTATGCATTCGGTATGAAAAAAATTATATAATCATGTCATTTTAAAAAATACTTGCAGGTTATAACATGTTAAACCACATCGTGAGTATATATAACTTAAAATTTAAATGCTACAAAACTACCTCTTTTATTTTGTTCCCTTAAATAAGTGACTTTAAAGCGTGACTTTTGTTTTCAATTTTTGTCTTTGTACGCATACCATTCATGTTTTGCTTATTTGTATCATAAAAATCCAAATTAGTTATTGTGGATACCAGAATTTTGCTTCTTATACATCGAATATTTTCAACTAGCTATAGAGTCTCCATTATCCATATATATCATTTGTATTCAGATTTACATATTGGGTATAATAGGTTGCAACATTTTCGTGATAGAGTTTTTTTTTCTTCTGAAAAATGGATGTTCTAAATATTTCATTTTTTCATTAAATCACAAATATCTATTACGCTGTCGTGAACGTGGGACGATGAAAATTTCATATATCCCATGTTGTAAAATATAAAATGCCTGCTGGAACGAATAATGCTAGAAAATCTCAAATTATATATCATAGGCTGATATAGCTTAAACAGAAATAAAGGTACGTAACTGAAACTTGAAAGACAGAAGTTACACGTACGTAATTTCCTTCTCTCTTAATTGCGCAACAATTTAATTAAAACAGAAGATAGGAAACGCTTAAACATTAATTTACAATTAGGAATCCAGATTTTTGGAATTTTATACAGATATTTAGAGATATGGTGTTGACTGTTGAGTATGAGTCCAAGTTTCTGCTCACTGTAGCGACAGATTCTTCAGAAGCCTGTGAACAGAATAAAATAAAATTATTTATATAAAAAGATCGAACTACTGGATGCAACATAATATATATAGCATCTATTTTCTTACAAAAATGAGTAAGTATGTTTTTTTGACATGGCTCTTTCAATTTTTAGCAGTGTTTTACGTTTTCACGTGACTACGTGAGACAGATTCAAAATTTTAAATTAATGGGTTTAAGGTTTTGATTTTTTGTTTAGAAATATGAGTTTATAACCTAATATTTATACTAATTCAAGTTTTTTCGAACAGATATCTACAATTTATGTTGAAAATGATAGTTTTAAAAATTTTACCCCGTCATTTTATATGATTAGATCCCAATATAATACTACGATTTTTATTGCTTATGTCAAGACTAGATCATATATAGAAGTTAGCTTTTCTTTCAAGCCAAAGGTGAATATAAAAGAAATCTTTTTGCATGTGGATGTCTAAATCGTCATCCTTCAAGGATATGCAACTGACTCAAAGAATAAAAAGCAAAGAAAGGTGAAGATATATCCACGTAAGAAAAAGGTGTTAACTATATTTTTCTTAAATAATTAATAGTACTAATTAATACTTAAGAGATTAGAGATTAGTGGTTGGAGAGGTTAAGATGACCATAAGCTGTTTGTAGCTTAAATAGGCTAGTACGATATTTTAAAAAAATCTTTGACAATTATACATTCTATACTATATGTTGAAACTTAATTCTTTTTTGTAATTTTAACTTTACAGTAAATTTGGGTATACAGTTAAACGTTAATTCTGTTATGTGTACACAATTATACATTCTGTTATATGTTTTACGTAAATTTTACTTCTCAGTAAGCTTAGTGTGATTTCAAGAATTATCATATGAAACTGAAAGACCTAAACTTAATGTCAAACTCATCTGACATGGATGGGTTAATCGCAAAATGAAGACTTCATAATATATGCTATAATAGGTCTTGACTTGTCAAGAAGTACTACTCGCAGAAGTTGAAAAATTTAATTTTTTACGCTTTATCAGTATATTTAACCAGTTATAATAAGATATTTAACCATTTCGCCATCCTAGTAATTAATATCTTAGCGTGATATGTGCACAAGTGAAACTCCTATACATTTATAATGTAGAAGAATTTTCATATTGTCAAATTACTTAAAAGATAATTATAGGCGACCCTCCTTAATAAATGAAACTACTCGATACAATAAGCTGGATAAAAAATAAAGCCGAAAACCTGTCACAACATATAATGTAAGCAATTTTACACTGTTCAGTATATATAAGTTAGCTAAATCCTTTAGAAAATAGTTTAGACGTTATGATTCTTATTATCTTAATACTCGACCTTAGAGAATATATAGTCAAATAAAAAAAATGTATGATCCATATATAATATAGAAGTACGATTTACCTCTGTTCACTAGCATATCCTCCTCTAGCATTGGTTTCAGCAGTAGTAGTCCTGTAATTAGGCAAAGGGACTTGACCATTTTCAATTTGTGTAATATCCTTCACTAGGAGCTCATAATGCCTTTTAACTTCCTCTACTGATTTCCCACCAACATATTTGGCTATGTTTTGCCATTTTTCAGAACTAGTTCCCTTGTCGTACATGACCAAAGCCTCCTCGAACCTCTTGTTTTGCTTTGTTGTCCAATTAGTGGCCATTTTTGTAATTTAGTGGTTATTGAATTGAAGAAGAAGGGAATATGACCTAAGTCAAGGGTATGGGTTTGAGTAAAAAAGAGAGCATTTTTAGCTCCTTATATGCTGGAGGAGAAGGTATTATTTAGTTGGAGCAAGCTGGCGAATATCTTTTTGATTTTTTTTTTTCTTTCCTTTCTTTCTTTTTGATTTATTGTTTTTTTTTTTCTTTTTCCTGCAAGTAGGTGTGATGCTTATGAGCCTAATACGAAGCAAGATTAATGGGGTGGGCAAGGGAGGAGGTGGAGAGAGAGTATAAGTGAATAATATAGTCTATTTATCCAACATTTTATTTAACTTACATACACTTGAAAGTATAATTTTTTTTTTACTTCATTGTGTAATTTAATATATTTTTAACTGGTTGTCTGTATTATTTTCTAGTTAACTAGTTTTCTATATATGTTAAGGTAGTACTTACCTTTATTTGTTTTTTTTTAGATAACCTAATTGTGCTAAAATACTTTTGAAGTGTAATTGTATAAAAGTCAAGATATATTTTTAAAAATATATATAATATGCAATATTATTTGAGGACTCACATAATTTTTATTTGGCTACTATTGTTAAATGTTTCTAAATATGGATCATATATAAGAACTGTGGTTTACAGTAACTTATGTTTTATGGATACACAAATTTTACTTCAAAAAGATTCAGAAATTGATATAGAATTTGCACAAAAACTCAACTTCTAAATATCTTTTCAATTTCAAGATTAAACACTTCTTTTTATACTTTAACCAAATACTATCGACAATTTTGACCCTGACTTAATTTCGTGGACGAATGAGTATAAGTTTGATAAATACAAACTTGTAAATTGTTTCAGTAGAGTAGCTTGCACGTAATCATATCAAGAATTATAATCTCCCCGCCTCATTTTATGAGACATGTTTAATTATATACATTGTTTAAGAAAGTGTAAAAAAAACTTTTGAAATTTACTATTTAAAGTAAGTCATATATATTTGTATAAATATAAATCATCTCATTAAAGTCAAAATAAAAAATTTAAAGTAAATTAATTCTAAGCAAAATAACCGAGAGAGTAGTAGCTACGATAAATGCACCGACACAGGAAAATAGTCCCTATATAGCTAGTAGCTAGGAAAACCTATCAAGGTATCTCCCATCTTTTCACACGGAAATTAATTAAATTCTTGCTTACTTCTCCCATCAATTTGGCGAACAATTTATTTTCCTTTAGTGATCAACTTTTAGGTGATTTTCATGTACTTATTGAAATTAATTATGTGTTATATCAGTTAGTGTTTGCTGAGAGTATTTGAGTAGAAGTTATTTTGTCCCTTATTGAAAAAAGAAAAAAAAAAGGAAAAAGTGTTCATAAACACTTCTTTATCTTATATAGTTTGAATATTTTTAAGGTTGTTTTGGAAGGAAATCGAAATTTGACTATATTATTAATAGTCAAGATTGAGCATTTGGACTAATTAAGTAGCCCGGAACTAATAGTTTTAGTCACCTATTATTTTAATTAAAATACTTTTAATTAAAATTCAGAAAACATTTTTCAACAACTTTATTTTAAATTAAACAAAAGTGATTATTGATTTTAAAAGTGCCTATTATGAACAGATGAGTCTGTTGGAATTAACAGACTCCTAGAGGTATTATACGTACACATATCATCTCCACACCGAAAGACATCTCAATCATTCATCTCTTCTCTTTTACTTATTTTCTACAACTCACAAATATTTTGTTCTTGTGATTAAACTCGAATTTCAGTGACTTTGTAATAAAATCCTGGAGAAGTTCTGCTATTATTCATGCAGCGACAAAATGGGAAGCTTAAATTCTTTAAGGACAATGATTACACTATCGAAGCAAGATTATTTCACCCATTATTTTTCTAACAATCACTGGTGTAACCTAACTATTCAAAGAACATCATCTTGACCATGATTCAAATAGGGTGAAAAAGAGCTCCAAATACTCGACCACTTCCAAAAAGAATATGGTGAAAAAATTATTTTATGGCCCATGTATAATTAACATTGTTCTACATGACTGGTTGGGTAAGATTTAAGCATAAGCATCTTAAAGATGACTTATTCCAGTTGTTTGGAATCTGTCAAATACATCCTTTTCGGTAAGTTTCTTCATGCTCCAACTCTAATTAGCTATGGTGCAAGATTAATATCGGAAGAACTATAAGAAAATACACATGGCTTTACATCATAATAAAAAATGACTCATATTTTTAAGGTTTACCCATCTTAGCCTATATTGTACATATTTTGAAAGTACTAAAAAATTCAAAATATGTGTTTTTACAACCATTGCTTCTAAAAGCTATAGAATTAAATTTGTGTTCCTACAACATTGCTTTCGCTCTCTTCTTCTCACATCCTCGACATATGCTTCAAGGGGCTGTATATTTTCTGCTTCTCCTCTTGTGTCACCTGGGTGCAATGTAAGAAAATTGAAGAGTAGAAGTCCACCATTGAAGACCATTCAAAGCTTTGCTTTTGAAAATGATTTTTTTTTTTTTTATTTTGTTAGTTTTTTGGATTGGGTGTTGTTCCAATTGATTGAAAATATCAAAAGAAGTTCAAAATTTAAATTTGAAGTGATTTGGAGTAGATTTGAGCAAGATCTGAATTAAATTTCAGAGAAGACGCAAGGAAGAAGACGAAGTCAGTTTTTTGTATAAGTATGTATAATCTTGTATAATAGTGTATATGAGTGTATAAACAAATCTTATACACTATTATACACATTTATACAAGTGTCTGTAGACGAACTTCTTCCACAATTTTTAGTTGCAATCTTGTTCAAAACCAGTCCAAATCTCCGTGAAATGACTTCAAATTTTATATACAACCTTCTTATACTATTTCTAACAAGTCTAAATAACACACACTCCAAATTTCTCTCAAAATCAAATTCGGATTTTAAACCCACATGTTTAAGCTTGTTAAAAGTCTAATTTTCACCACCCAAATGGATTTTGTTTGTTGAACTAATATTTGAGTCACAATTATTGACTCGAATATTAACTTAAATGCTTGAGGAATCCTTTTTAAAAATTAAATAGTAATTTTGAGAACCTATTGGAGTTGGATGTTGAGTTTTAACCTATTATTTTGGGTTAGTTGATTGTAAATTGAAATATGGGCTATAAAATTGAACTAATGTGAAATTTTCCCATTAATATTTTTAATTGCTAGAATACTCCTTAAGTTTTATTAGGAAGATATTAGTAAACTCGTGAACTTTATGAATCAGGTTGAACTTCAAAAACGTTTTTTGTTCAAATACGATTCCAGGTTGAACTTTATGGATTGAGTTTGGGATTCTACCACCAATGATTTGATTTATTTAGTTCAAAATCATAATTTTTCTTTTATACTTTATGGAATTCACAACGTGGAAACAACTAAAGAAATGTAAGGAAACATTGCGTGCAATAGATAAATTTTGATCCAAACCTTTCCCTGATTTATACTTATACATATATATTGTGTAACTTCGCAACGAAGTTAGAAGTTTTTCTAAAAGATGCAACTTTTAAGGGAAAGCTATAAGTTACTTTAAGACATCACATAGCCTAAAAATATTCAAAAGCCAAAAATCTCTTCTCTACCTATTTACTGATTTGGAAACTTGACTGTTCAAACCCACGCTTCTAATTAATTTGTTAAGTTTTCAAATTATGTGGCTTACTATCCTTTTGAATCTGTTTTAAAAAGGTTATCATTTCCTATAGTATATATAAACTTTTAATTTCGAACATCACTTATGACATGTTTTAGAACAAGATTCAAAAACCATTTTGGTGATATTATATACTTCTTTACCTTAATACTGAAAGATTCAAAAGGCTCCTTGATTTATTTTCTTAATTTTGTGCATAGTCAAACTAATACATATAATAAAACGACTTAAGTATCTAAATGCAATTGAGTAAATATCAATTGTAGTGTGTATACGGGTAAAATTGGGGATAGAGCATACCACGATTTTCCGGTGAAGAAAACGGAAGAGAGGCATGGATGCAAGAGACTGAAATTAAGGTCGGGAACCTTTCTTATCGAGACCCACGAAAGAAGAACGATGTGTTCATCACCGGGCGTGATAAAGCGATGCTCCCCGGACCCAAAACGAGTTCTAAAACCTCGGGAAGTGATATTCGTATTTGACCGGATATCACGGCACATATATCGCTCAATGTCAATTACGGATCAGTAATTGACGAGAAAGGAAAATTTTTACCTTTTTTAGACTTGTATTATGGATGAAACTCTCCTATTATATGAAGGGGAGGTTTTTTTTTTTGTTGGTAGACATTGTGAAAATATGGCGCAGAGACAGTGTCAAGAAGATCGTGTATTGATTATGATCTTGTATACAAGAGTCCTATGTATTTATACAGTATTTATCCTATTCTTTAGGCTATATTACATATAGTAGGAATCTCCTAGGATAGTTAATACAAGGAGTCCTAATTCTTCTAACTAGAAGTAGGAGATTACATAGTTATCAGTTTGTTATGCTAAACATTATCTTCAACACTTCCCCTCAAGCTAGTGGGAGGAGACTTGACTACACCTAGCTTGTCTCGAAAAAACTGGAATTGATCCTTGGACCTAACAAATTGAGTAATCAATTGTCCTTGAGATAGCTTCTCTCTGACAAAGTGATAATCTAGTTCTACATGCTTAGTTCTAGCATGCATTACT
Source organism: Nicotiana knightiana (assembly GCA_005239525.1). NCBI lineage: Eukaryota > Viridiplantae > Streptophyta > Magnoliopsida > Solanales > Solanaceae > Nicotiana > Nicotiana knightiana. Next base: position 45,543 of record ML408268.1, on the reverse strand, counting down.
GGATTTGTAGTCATGTATAGAGCACTTAAGTTGTCACAGAATAAAACAGGAGCTATCTTGATATTCATTCCAATATCTTGTAGAATGTAGCTTATCTAGGTAAGTTCAGCTGCTGTTGCTGCCAGTGCTCTATACTCAGCTTCAGCACTTGACCTTGCAACAGTATTCTGCTTCCTTGATGACCACGAGACACAATTTGCACCAAGGTATCCAGTAGTAGACGTCCTTGTAATGATACACCCTGCCCAGTCTGCATCTGAGAATCCATACAACCTGAAGGAGGACTGTGATATGATTTTTAGTCCATGGTCGATGGTTCCTTTAACATACCTTAAGATTCTTTTTACTGCCTGAAGATGCATGCTATTTGGATTCTGCATGAATTAACCTACAAGATTAACAACATGAGTAATGTCTGGTCTTGTGAGGTGAGGTACTGTAAGCTTCCTACAATGCTTCTGTAAGCTGATGGATCAACTGTTTTGCCGACTGCTTTTTGCAAACCATGCTTCTGAGCTAGTGGAGTATGCATTATTTTTGCATTCTCTATATCCAATTTTCTAACCAGATCATTTGCATATTTGCTTTGGTTCAAGTGGATTCCTCCAGGAAAATAGTTTACTTCACTACCTAAAAAGTAACTCAAGGGTCCAAGATCTTTCATAGCAAATTCATACCCCAACTTTTGCACTACTTCCCCTATCTGCCTTGAGTTGCAACCTGTTACAATTATATCATCTACATATAACAAAAGTAATATTGTTCCCTCTGCGTCATGAAGAGTAAATAGGGAGGAATCAACTCTACTGCATTTGAAACCAAGATGAAGCAGAAATAGACTAAATCTCTCAAACCATGCTCTGGGAGCTTGTTTGAGACCATAAAGTGCCCTTTTTAAGAGACATACATGTTCAGGATATATTGGATCAATGAAGCCTGGTGGTTGGGTCATATATATACTTCTTCTTGGAGATGATCATGTAGAAAGGCATTTTTAACATCTAGTTGCCTAATGGGACAATGTAGAGTGACATTAACAGAGAGAATAACTCTTATAGTTGTAGCTTTGACTACTGGACTGAAGGTTTCTTCAAAGTCAATCCCTTCAAGTTATGAGTACCCTTTAGCAACTAGCCTTGATTTGTGTCTTTCTATTGATCAATCTGGCTTCATATTTGTTTTAAGCACCCACTTAGATCCTACTACATTCATTTTTGGAGTTCTGGGAACTAGTATCCAAGTTGCATTTTGATGTAGAGCAGCTAATTCTTCTTGCATAGCTTTAAGCCAATGGGAAGAACTGAGAGCTTCTTTTATAGTTTTAGGCTCTTGTGGTTTTATTTGAACAAAAACTAGTGAGGTATGAGTTATAGGAAGGTACTTAGCTTTGAATCTGGTGACCATTTTATGGCCTTGATCAGTGATCTCAGGTTCAGCATGAACTATGTTTTTTGCTTCTGCCGGAGGTGCTTCAACCTGGTTATTGAAGAAGTGTGAAAGGTCCACTTCTAGTTGCAATCCTCTAGGATCTGTTACTGTGTACTGCATAGGTGCTTCATCTGAGTGAGAGGCCTCTGAGTGCAATTCATCAGTATCTGAGTTCTGTATGTCTGCAGAAGAATCAACAACATTATTTGTGACCTCCACAATCTCATTCTGATTAGACTCAACAACAACATTGTGATCAGCAGTTGGAGCAGTTGTTTGAGTAGTATCATCACCACTTTGATCAGCTTCAATATTGTGATCAACTCTTAACGCAGCACTTTGATCGTTTGAGCCATTGGTTACAACATCATCATACTCATCTCCCAACACTTTCCCTGCAGCAGTGGAGTCTGATGAACCAGACTCAACTTATGATTCTGAGAAAAGTTCAAAGAAGGTGGCCATATGACTAGAGTCATTTGGTACACTGTCAGTCTTGTTTTCCTGCATATAGGGAAGTGTTATTTTATCAAAGACAACATGTCTTGACACAAAAACCTTCCTTGTGGTTGGATGATAGCACCTATACCCTTTATGCAGGCTGCTGTAACCAATGAACACACATGGGTAGGACTTAGGTGAGAACTTGTGTTTTTCTTTTAGGTAAGGGAAGCACCTGCACCCAAACACTTTCAAACTGTTGTAATCAGGGTGTGAGCCATGCAGTTTATGAAATGGTGTTTCCTTATTAAGCACAGATGATGGCAATCTGTTTATCAGAAATACTGCTGTGAGGAATGCTTTAGTCCATAAGTATAATGGTATCCTAGCATGTAGTAGTAGTGTCAGTCCAATTTCTACTACATGTCTATGTTTCTTTTCTACAATGCCATTTTGCTCAGGAGTGTGAGGACAAGAAATATGTCTTACAATACTACAATCTTCTAAATACTTAACAAGTACTGAACTTGAAAATTCACCTCCACCATCACATTGAAAAGTTTTGATATTCTTTGAATACTGTTTCTCGATCATTTTGTGGAATTTGACAAATATTTCAAAGAAGTCAGATTTTTAAGGGGTACAACCAATTATATCTACTATGATCATCAACAAATTAAGCATAGTATTTCATATGTTGGGAAGATTAAATAGGAGCAGGACCCCATAAGTCACAGTGAATTTTCAATAGAGGTTCATCTTCAACTTTATTTCTCAATTTGAATGGCAGTTTACAACCTTTTTCCATTTGGCAACTAACACAAATGATAGGAGTTTTATTCCAACATGTGACATTTATAGAATTATTGTTACTAAGTACTTCTAAGGACCTAGAATTTGGATGCCCAAGTCTGGCATGCCAAATATCACTAGAGCCTTTCCTTGTCTGTGTTGTACTCAAAACAAGTAGGTTGTCCACTTTTAAGGCATATATTTCTCCTCTTTTAGCACCCTTGGCCATCAGTTATCTTGCCCTCTTGTCCTTTACAACAAAATATGATTCATCAAACTCAATAGAGAAACAATTATCTCTAGTAATCTTACTTACAGATAACAAATTCTTTTTGAGTTTAGGAACTACTAGCACTTCACTCATCGTTAAACCAGAAATTGTTCATTTTCTAACATGTGTAATATCCATTTCTTTTCCATTTCATACTACAATATTATCATTTCCATTGTAGGTTTAAGGTTGAATAAGTTACCTGAACTTTTAGTCATGTGAGTGCTTTCTCCAGAATCCATATAATGAGCATTATCTCCACAATTCTGATTGTTTACATTGAGTGTAGCAAGAGCCTGTGGAAAATCTTCTGGTCCTTGATAGGAGAAGTCCCATCTGTAGAAACACTTTATTGTAGTGTGATTGTTCCTGCCACATATCTGACATGCTGATGATCCTTGTGGTTTCCTGTCCTTTAGCAGCATTTCCAAATCCTTGAGTGTTCTGATGGTTGTTTTGTCCAGCAGGCCTGAAGCCTCTACCTCTTGAACTATAGTTCATGTTACCTCTTCTTCCTCTACCTCTGTTGTTTTATGTCCTTTGTGCTGCAAATGCCATATTGTGATTCACTTGATGTGAATCATCTCCTTCATCCTCTCTGAGATCAAAACCTCTTAAAGAAGTGACCAACTGACTCAGAGTTGGATAAGGTGCTTTGCCAAGCATCACTGTCCTAAAGGTTTTGTATTTAGGACCCAAACCTCTAGCAAAGTTTATCACCTTATTGTCATCATCGACAGGCTTGTGTATGGAAGCCAAGCCATCACAAATGCCTTTGAATTCTTTCAGATATTCATCAATAGTTCTACTGCTAAGCTTGATGGTTTGAAGTTGTTGCTTCAACTGGAACTCCTGGTCCTTTGTTGCCTGCAGATAGGTTTCTTCCAGGCATTTCCACATTTTTTTAGCAGTCATACATCCCACAATGAGATACATACTCTCTTCTGACATTGTTCCTGATATCCAACTCCTTAACAACACATCATTTTCATCCCAATCAGCAGTAGTAGTGTCAGTTGCCTTTCCACTATCTTTATCGCTGCTTTCACTGGTGCCTTCAACATTTATAATTTCTGGCTTCCCTTCAATAAGATAGTTCAATCTCATCACTTGTTAAGTTGCATCATTTGTGTCCTCCATAACAAGTAGTTAGAGGGCTTCAACTTCACGTGGCATGAGGTAATGAGGTGATGAAGGGAGGCTGTTGAAAAAGTGTTGGAAGCCATATGAACAAGATTAATACTGTGTAGTAGAGACTGAGCTTTTGGCAACGGAATTTTGCTTCAAAGAAGCTCTGATACCATGTGAAAATATGGCGCAGAGACAGTGTCAAGAAGATCATGTATGGATTATGATCTTGTATACAAGAGTCCTATGTATTTATCCTATCCTTTAGGCTATATTATATAGAGTAGGACTCTCCTAGGATAGCTAATACAAGGAGTCCTAATTCTTCTAAACTAGAAGTAGGAGATTACATAGTTATCAGTTTGTTATGCTAAACATTATCTTCAACAGACATATTATAACACGCAAATCAAGGCAATACAAATTTATTTCCTGCTTTCTAGCTATTGCGAAAGTTCTTACTCAACTGTTTGTTCTTCATTCACAATTGAGTTCGAACCAAGGGTCCGGTCCAGCGCAAAATTATTGTTCAACTTAAGTTTGAGTTAGGCCGTAACATTACAACTGGTTTGATCATTCATTTTGTCTTTAACTCGTTATATAATTAATATTCTTAATTATTTGTGTTGAATCAATCCACGTATCCTTAAAACCGCGTACAAATTTATTTTTTATCCGTTTTACCATAAAAACATAGTGCATTCTTTATATTTAGTCTGTAGATATTGAATATCCCTTCCTAGAGTATTTGTCACCTTTTTCCTTTATCGAGATAAGATGCTTTCATTATCGCGTATACCCATGCATGGTCTGAAATCATGGTTTGAGATGTTATATCTGTTTCATATATTCTGGATGGAGATGTCTTGTGTGTGTACAATCCATATTTTGTGATCTTCACTTTCACTAAAGCTAAATTAATTTCCTTTTCTATTGTATGAAAATTGTGAGAGTACGTTATATACATGAGTGTTTACAAGTGCAAAACCTAGAAACTAAGTACTACAGATAGAATAATGATTAACAATTATATTTCAGTACTAGTTAAGGCGTTTGATCATAATGTAAAAGCTGAAATTGTAAACCCTATTATGTAATTTTAGTTCTCTTATTTGTACGTGCTCTGGAAATTAATATCTTAACTAATCTGCCAAAAAAGAGAGAATTATTTTCCCTTTTAAACGACAATTTGCCCAGGGTTTTGACTTTTGAGATGCTGCCTTTCATATTCTGATATCGAGGGAACATTTTAGTTGAAATCTATATATGTTGATATACAGCATAAAGCTTTATGATAAATGGAATCTGTGCTATCTGAAATTCCTTCTACATCACAATATATATTAAAATTATGTAGATTAATTAGCTTCCCACTTGTAACTGTGTTTGTTTTGCTCACAGATTCCTTTCCCTTTGATTGGTTAATTTCCATGCATGTCTTAAATTTTCATATGCAGTCAACTACGGGTAGAACGTGAATACTATTTGATCAAAAAATATAGATCTTAGTTTAAATAATTAAATTTATGTAAATAGGAGTTATAACAATAATATCTTTAGATGAGGTTTTTAAAGAAGCAAGTACGGTCGGACGGTGGCAATGGTATGTAGTGAATATTCCACAAATCAAAAATAACAATGTACTGTAGCATTTAATAACAATAAACAACAATAAATGATATTTAAGTAAATAAAATGAATGTGTCACCCAAGAAATGATGGAATGAGGGGATGTTCTTTCTGAAAATGAATAGACAATCCCTTGAATATTTGAATTATTCTAGGATTTAGTGGAAAAGTGTAGACAGGAATCTTAGTGAAAAGGTGATGTTTGTATCTTAGCAAATGAAATCTGATTCTCTTTCTCAAGTCAAAATGTAATTTTTTACAAATAAATATCACATGTCCCATATCATTTATCTCTATTTCTATTTATATGGGATATGTTGCTAAGAAACCCTAATAGTACAAGTGCAATGAATATCCACTAGAATATTCTCTTTAATATTTTATCTTGAAAACCAGCCATTATAGTTCTGTCAACGGTACTCGACTTCGACTTCGGCCCTTGTTGACACCTCGATTACGGCTCTCGTTGACTTTTCGACCACAGACTTCGCGGTTTCTTAGGCCATTTCGACAAACAGCGACTTGGGAACCCTCCCTCAGTACTATCTTGGCTTAAATATTCTAAAGACAGATTTTGACCCATAGGATCGTCTATAATTAAAAAAAAATATAGAAAATAATTAAAGGTAATTACCCATAATCATTATAGTTAGTTATAACTCGAAGTAAACCCAAGTAGCTCAGGAGTAAACCTTAGTTGACAAAATATAATGTATATGACTTATTTTAGATCACAATTTTAAAAAGTTTTTTTTTCTTGAACTCCGGTCCACTCAAACAAGGCTAAAAAAAACATTTTAATAATTAATTAAGCTATAACTAGGAAGGAATTTGTGAATATAAAAGGGGATACATTTTTGAAGATTCTATCTAGTGGCTCAAACAACTGGGAGAAAGGAATTGAAGGATCTTTTATTTGTCATAAAATGTTCCAAAAGATAAGGAGATAGATTCATCAGGTCTATATGCTTTACTAGATATGATTTCATTGAGATTATTTTCATACACCAACAATGAGAATCTTTAGACATCAGTTTATATAAAAAACACTTTTTGGTAAACTGTTCATAATAAATGAATACAGTAACATGAAAAATAAAATAGACAACTTATTTTAACTTGTAAAATAATCCAATATTAAAAGAATTTCTTACATTATCAATATATATATATTAGAAGTTAAATCCGACTTCAATATTCTAGGAGTATCCGGATGGCGATAATGCACACAATTGCTTGCATTTGCTTTTTTACAAATATAAAAGGTCGAATAAGACACCTGAAGTTGCCATGATTTTTTATTTAGATACTTCAAGTATGTCTTGTTTCGATTGAATATATATAGTAGGCCCAAAACATATCAACAAGACACATTTTGCTTATATGATTAATGGCGTGAGTTGCACCTGTAAAATACTCATGTTCAATGTCCTTTACTGATGTCCTGGAAGTACTTTTGATGCATAAATATATGTTCATACATATTTTCATCTCTTAATTACTCTATTTTCACTCAAAAAAACCCTACTAATTATCGTTTATTTTCTGGCAAACTACGGCCAGGACATCAAACTAAAGAGCATTTTACAAGATGCAACTCACGCTATATCAACCATGTTAGCGAAATATGGCTAATTGGTACATTTTGGACCTACTATAGGTATTTAATCGAAATAAGGCTTATTTGAGGTGTTTAAATAGTGAATCGTGCCAATTTTAGATGTCTTCATATGTATTCGGCCAACATAAAAATTTGGTTTTTGAAATTTTGTATATTCTTCCTCTGCTCTTTTTTAATACAACAGGTTACATAAGCATTTTTTATTAGAATGTTTGAAATTCTTTTCCTTTTCTCTATTCTGTTTTGGGTCTTCTAGTTAAGAAAATGGCCGGCAAAAGGCAAATGCAGATGCGAAAAAGAAGATATACAGATAATGTTTTCAAGTGGTCAATGATCTTGGAGGTAAAGACGTTATAAAATAAAGAGAAATTACAAATAATTCCTTCATGACGTACAAAGACATTTCTTTAGAACATAATCTTTCTTGATAAGATAATTACTACTTTTTTTGTTCGTATAATAATTCTATGTATAAAGTAGATTTTGTGTAAAGAAATGGTCATAAACCAAAGGGATCTTTACAGTTTACACGGTAGCCGACAGAGGTCACTGTTTATTTTTTCTAACAGGTATACATAAATTATATATTTATTACATATGCTTATATATATACATATTACACATGAATTACAAATACATACAATATATATATATATACATACATACACACACGCCAGCTAGTTTAGTTATACGGTTTAATGAGCGGCTTTTTATAATTCCAAATACCAAAGCTTGAGTAATTTGTTGTCATCATTCAGTAATTTCAAATTCCAAGTCTTTTCATAGTTGAAAGTCATAGTTATATAGCTATCAATGGCCTAACTAACAAAGAAAGCAGCAACTTCACTCATGGTTGCAGTTTCACAAAAGTGTTTTAGATAATGTATTTCCACCCCAAAAAAAGAAAAAAGAAGAATCGAAGAAAAAGTTCAGGAAAAAAAAAAACCTAAGTGCAACCCTTCTCCTCTTTTCCCTCTCACTTATTCACCTCTTCGCATATCTTATTCAAGAGTAGCATTATGTCTATATGTGACTTGGACATGTTGGCCAAATTATCAATTAATGACTAACAATCTACAGGGACTAGTATTGATTTTCACTTTGTCCGTGATAAGGTTGCGCAAAAAGACTTAGTTGTGCACTTTATCTCCTCGAAGCAGCAGTTAGCTGATGTGTTCACCAAGTCGGCAAGGTTGGTTTCAAATCCACTTTGGTTTCATAAGACATGATCATGATCTATTGTCAAGTTAAAGAAGCTAAATTGGAGGTACCACTACAAACTAGTCTCTTGAGCGGTAGATTTAGGATTTTTAAGTCATGAGTACACAACTACCTTTAATCTACAGTTATTATTTCCTGAAATTGGATACTCAGCCAATAAATTCGTATGTTATTACTATTAAATTCCTATAAGAAAGATATAATATTTAGGTTAAAAAATTAATGAGAATCTTTATACGTAAAACGGCATAGTTGAATTTATACCTCGTTCTAGACAAGTGAACTAATTTGATCCTGAAATAATACAATAATTGAAGAAATATACAATACTTAGCCTTAGAATATGGATGAAGCAGCAATGATGATAATTCTATGAACACTGTTTCGGGCACATCACTGACAAAATCAAAAAGCAAGAAAGTAAAATTATATAAAGCTTTGTACAAAGTATAGTATTTATTTTTGCCAGAAAATTCGTGTCCTTTACTATGATAACTGAGTTCACTATTTATAGCTATGTGTAGGAAAAACAGTTCTAGGATCGTGCCCTCCTTTAATGTCAATTATGAGGGTCATTGATGAAGATTTAACGGCGAACATAAATGCCAAATTTCTGTAACGGACCGTCGCCCTTAATGCTGCAGAATATTCCTTAATAAATGTTACCTGGCGCAGAGCATTTAATACACCTTTATGAACGTTATCCTTTCTGGTGACAAGCGAAGTGGCTGCTTTCGGTCTATAGCCATCCCATCTCGGATTCCACGTGTTCTCCTTTTAGTCAGCCACATGTCATATCATATTTTACCCTATACAGATAGTCTCACTGCTTGTCGGTGACATAACTGTGTTACCGGGAAGTTGATAGAAACCCCTTTTCGGCGAGAATTATTACTATAACTCCCTCTGAAGATCTCTGACAGTTGATTAGACGCACGTCTCTTCGTATTTAATGTCCCGAACACGTGTCATCCCATGATTCAACATAGCTTTTGCCGATTATAGAGGTAAACATGGCCATGAATTTAGCCGCCAAAATTTTACTTATACACAACTTTCTTTTCCGTTGCGTTTCACAATTGTTTGAGCTTCTGATTTGCTTCCTTGTTTTTCATGTCTTCTCTAGTTTTCTTCAAACAAAAAATCTTTTCCTTCTTCTTTTCTAATGACTTCTTCATCTAAACGTGCTGGTTTTACGAAACGTAAGAACAAACCAAGGATTCTTTTCCTCCAACAGTGGGTTCCATCATCTCCGGAAGGCTTAGTACTTCGAAGGATTTTGAAGAGAAATTCTCTACTGCTAACCCTCGTACATGGGCTGCTAGTAGGTACCCTTCTTCCATTCGCCCTTCCAGTATTCCTGCTGTGTAGGAGGATTGCCGCTGCCATGAGGTGGATATTATTGCTCCTGATCTATCGACGCAAGTGACCCTTCCCAAGAAAGGTCTTACATACTTTTTCACGTATTCCTTTACTTTGGGTGCGTTCTCTTTGAGCTGAGAGCTCGATTCTGTGATTGCGAAGTTTTGCCTTCACTACCAGGTGTGGTTGGCTCAGGTAAACCCTTCAGTGTGGAGGACGATTGCCTTTCTTCGGCGTTTGTGCCAAGAAACTGGAGAGGAGCTAACCCTAGATCATATGATGAACCTTTATTCCCCAAAATCTTCTGCGAGGGAATGATAAACCTTTGCAAGCGTGGCCACCATGCTTTGTTGTCTAGCATGGATGATGACAACGATCGTGGGTAGTTGGAACGGTTTGTTGCAGTTTCCACCAACGACATCATTTCGACAACAACTTCATCCTTTACGGTTGCTTGGAACAACTCTAGTAAGTTCTTTGTATAGTATTCTCTTTACTGGATATTCTTCTGTGGTCGTATCACCTCTTCACCCTTCGAATGTTTCAACAACTCGATGGACCCCACCGGTGGTGGAAGGTTTAGACTGGTGGGTTTAGAAGATCTTGGACATCTTAACGCTCGAAACTCGCTTGTGGAAAGAACTCTCCCTCAAATACGGGCGGAGGGACAAAAATCATGGTAACTTTAATTTACCTTACTTCTTTTTTTTGAATATGAAGAACTTGGTGGAACCCTTTCTGACTTGTTCACGAAATTAGGTCTACCTACGGGCTCTGTTGTTGTTCCTGAGAAAGATGTTCTGGCTGATCCTGCTGATGCGTCGAGGCTACTTCAGGAAGCACTTACTCGAGCAGGTGTCTCCAGGCCTGTTCCAAGTGCAAATACTTCTTTACGGAGTCCCCTGCCGGAGGATAAAACAAAGAGAAGATATTCCTCCCCGACCAGGGAAAAGTATAAAAGGGCAAAGATTGATGCTCCTGAGTCATCTCCGATGGCTATTAATAACTGGTCCTCCTTCCAGGCCGGTCATAGACACTGTGATGATCGATGACGATGAAGAAGCTGGCGATGAGGGAGTTTATTTACATAGAAGGAGACGATCCTCATAATCTCAACAGGATGCTCGACCTGTTGAGATAATTCCACCAACTGCAGACAACGTCTCGGCACTTTGGGGAGAATATGATTTAGTTGAATATGCTAACTCCCGCTTCCGGCCTCAATTGCTGTAACCGGTATTGGCAGGCCGAGTACCGGGTCCCTACCGTCTTTGGCTGGTGAGCACCAAACAACTAGTACTTCATTTGATGCAGCTGCTACTCATTCTTCAACTCCATCCTCTTCAGCTCCGCCTTCACCAACACCGGCAACTGCTACATCAGTTCCATCTTCGTCCACTCTTCCACCAGCGATTGCTACACCATCTCCATCGGCCTCACCTGATCACGAAGAAGGTGATCCTCTTCCACAGTCCCCAGTTCACAGGAATTTGGGGCAAAATTATGCTTCCCTTTCTGAAGATCCACAAAGGATGAGGAGAATTACTCTTTCGGTCTCTACCGGGTGCAACCTGTTATCACGACCGGTGGAGCTTTCTAATTACCTGAAGCCTTTAGCTTCAGAAAAAGACTTGGAAAAGATTCAGACACTCTCGGGAGAGTGTTTGTTGAAAAATTCTATGCATAACACTGTAGCGGTACGTTCTGTTCTTCCTTAGTTATTTATTCTACTTTTTTATGAATGTATTCTAAGTTTTACCTCTCTTGTTTCGTAGGCTAAGTTTCTTGCTTCTGAGGCCTTCAAAGGATGATTCGTGAGAAGGGAGAACTTACTTTTGAACCGAATCAACTTTTGGCAGAATGGGACCATACTGTTCTCCGTCTCTCGAAATTGGAAACCAAGGCTACTGAGGCAGTTGTTTTGGAGGGTCATTTGCAGCAAAGTTATCAAGAAGTGATAATTCTTAGCCAAGAAATTGGGCCGCTGAGGGTTAGATTTGATGAAGCCAAATCCAAATGGGCTGAAGTCCAGAACGTCGTTCTTGCTGCAACCGATCGTGAGGCTGCCTCTGCTGAAAGAGTGATTAACTTGGAAGCATCCTTGAACTCCAAAAGGGAAGTTCATGAAAACTATCAAGCATAATAGGCTCTTTAGTTCAACTGTCTGCGAGCTCGACGTCAGCCTCAAATCTACTAAATCTGCCCGGGAAAACCTTTCCGCCAAGGTTATTCAACTCAAAGAAGAACTTAAGCGCCGAGCGACTTCCCTCGTTGTTGAAAAAACTTATTCCATGTATAGCATGGGGAGAAAACTTTGGAAGAATCCAAAACTGGTATCATTGACATTGATGCCGAAATTGCTAAGGCCCGAGAGCTTGAGTTAGCCGCAAAAAGAGGACTCCCAGCGCGGTCTAAAGCTCCAGGTTCTTCTGATTTTAGTTTCGAGTTTTCAATAACTGAAGAGTGATCGGAGGTCGATGATGTTGAAGACCAAACTGGGGAAAACATTGAGCCATCGATGGGACCATCTACTTCTCCCGGGGATGCTGATACTTCTCTTCCTCCTGGTTCAAAAGACACTGCAGTTTAGCTTTTTCTTTCTTTTTGCATTTTGTACTTTTATCATTTTGGCACGATAAAGACATACGTTTTTTCTCAAGTGTTGTTTGAGTCTTACTTTCATTTGAATATTCATGCAAGTCTTTAACTTTCGTGCTTTATTATGTTTAAAAAAGTACACATATGGTTACACATCTGTTCGCGCTTTATTATGTGTAATCTCGGATGCTTTTTCTTCGAAGAATTGTGGTTCCTATTGTTATCCCTTTTACGTGAGTGTTGCCATGAGTATTTGTGCAAGTTTGCTTTTTGCGTCCTTTTCGTATGCGGCTTCGGGGTGTATTTTTCCCCGATGGCATTTTAGCATTAATTCTTCCGGAACCAACCCTTTAACTTGAGGGTTTTTATAAGATAGGGACCTCTTATGTTTACGGCTCATGAAGAGGACATCTCCTGTTCATTACGGCACTAACATTTGAAGTACTTGTTTTACTTTCAGATAACAAAGTTAGCTCATCGTTCAGACAAGAAACAAGATAAAAGCAAAAGGATTTCATTTCATTACTTTTATTTTCAAGATTAAATAGGAATTTTTCTATGCAAAAAAGAAATTTCCATTACTTGTGGCTATGTTGTGCAATTTGTTTCTACGAAGCTGGCTGCGCAGTCCCCAGTCCCGATGATGCATTTTGTTGTCGGATCTTCATTCCCAGTTGACGTAGCAGTCATTATTACCGTGTTCCATAAGGATCCCCCCAGTGTTTGAATGAGAAGAATACAAATGGAAACACTGGAATTCTTGTGTCTTCGAAGGATTTACTAATGAATTTCTAGGTAATCCTTCACTCAACAACATATTTTATTTTCCATTAAATCCACGCTATCGAGCGAAAGAATACCTAACAGTCCTCTAGTGGTTTGTGTTTGTGAATGGTCGGGTAACCCCTGTTTGTTAGCAAACTTAACTTCCCAGTGGGAATTTTCAATCAAACCAAAGATTATCTAATCATCCCCGAGTGGAAGCTTGTTCGTTTGCCTTACTATCAAAGGTCTTATTGTTGCTGTCTTCGTAGTATGCTTTCTGTTGCTGCCTTGTTAAAAACCTTGCCACAAAAAACCAATTGGGACAAAAACTGAACGAAGGTAAAATGAGTGCAACACATACTTGCCGTTTGCGTATTGTTCATCAACAATAATACCTTTTGAGGTGAGCTACATTCTAGTTGCTGGGAAACTTGTCTCCATTCTGGTTCTCCAACTCGTATGAACCTTTTCCAGTGATAGCTGAAATCTGGTAGGGACCTTCCCACACTGGACCCAATTTTTCTGTGTTGAGCTCCAGGGTGTTCTAGGTTACCTTCCTTAGAACCAAATCCCCTACTTTGAAAAAACGGAAGTTGGCTATTCGATTGTAATATCGCTCCATTCGTTTCTTTTGAGCTGCCATTCTTATATGCGCCAAGTCCCTGTGTTCCTTGAGCAATTCCAAGTTGATTAGCATTGCTTCGTTGTTCAATTCTTCATTTGTCTGAGAATATCTCAAAGTGGGTTCACCCACTTCAACTGGGACTAGGGCTTCAGCACCGTACATGAGGGAAAAAAGAGTTTCTCCTGTACTTGATTTGGCCGTTGTTTGGTAGGCCCATAGAACTCTGGGCAACTCTTCGGACCATTTCCTTTTCGCTCCTTCTAACCTTTTCTTGAGGTTTTGAATGATCACTTTGTTTTTTGACTACGCTTGACTGTTTGCGCTAGAATGATAAGGCGAAGATTGGATCCTCTTTATTTTCATGTCTTCAATGAACTTTGTGACTTTTGCACCGATAAAATGTGCCCTATTATTGCATGCCATCTCTTTTGGAATTCTGAACCTACAAATTATATTTTCCCAGAGGAATTCGACCACTTCTCGTTCTCCGATCTTCTGATAAGAACCTGCTTCCACCCATATAGAAAAATAATCAGTCAAAATTAAAAGAAACCTTACCTTTCTGGGAGCCGATGGCAGTGGTACGACGATGTCCATCCCCCATTTCATTAACGGCCATGGAGACATAATCGAATATAAGGGTTCTGCCGATTGATGTACTAGTGATGCGTAGTTTTGGCATCTTGCTCCATGCGATGCCAGTAATATCCTGCTCATACCAACTTCAACACCAAAGAATCTGCATGAGTGATTGCCACATATCCCTTCGTGGATCTCTCTCATGAAATATTTAGCTTCTGATGCTCCTAAACACCAGGCTAGCGGGCCTTGGAAAGATTTTCTATAGAATTGGCCTTTCCTAAAGCTATAACATGCAGCTTTGGTTCGTAACACCCGTGATGCTTTGGGGTCGTCGGCAACTTTACATGCTCTAGGTAGTTGATTATTTCATTTCTCCAGTCCTAGAACAGACTAGCCGAATTTACCTCATATCAACCATCCATATCCTGGACTGAGCTCATTAATTGCACCACTGTTCCGGACTCCGATCCTTTTATCTCCATCGATGATCATAAGTTTGCTAATGCATCTTCCTCTGCGTTATCCTCCCTCGGGATATGAGTAATTGACCACTGCAAAAATCGTGCCTAAAGAGCCTGGACCTTTACTACGTATTGTTGCATTCGTTCTTCTTTGGTATCAAAGATCCCGTAGACCTGATTTACTACCAGCTGTGAGTCACATTTGATTTCGATAACCTCAGAATCGATTCCCCGAGCCAATTCAAGCCCTGCAATTAGAGCTTCATATTTGCTTCATTGTTAGTTAAAGGTATCTTTCTAATGGCTTGCCTTAAGGTTTCCCCGAAGGCGTGATTAAAACTATTTCGAGCCTAGACCCTTTTACGTTCGAGGCTCCATCCGTGGATAAGGTCCAAATCCCTGATGTCGATTCCAACACCATTACTACCTCTTTGGTTGCCAGATGTAGCAGTTCCAGACAAAAATCGGCCACATAGTCAGCCAAGACTTATGACTTAATCGCAGTCTTTGCTTAATATTCTCTGTCAAATTCACTTATTTTTATGACCTATTTGGCCAATCTTCCCAAGAGCTTGGGTTTATGAAGGATGTTCCGCAATGGATAAGTAGTTACCACAGCTACTGGGTGGCATTGGAAATAGGGCCTCAACTTTCGAGCGGCGACTACGAGAGCTAAGGCCAGTTTTTCCAAATGTGCGTAGCGAGTTTATGCTCCCGTTAAAATTTTGGTGGCGTAATAAATAGAAACTTGCGTACCTCCGTCCTCCCGGACTAAAGCTGCACTTACCGCAACTTCTGAAAATGCGAGGTAAACTAGCAATGTTTCGCCTTTTTTGGTTTCGCGAGCAATGGAGGGCTTGATAAGTACTTCTTCAGGTCCCTCAAAGCTTGCTCGCACTCCATCGTCCATTCGAAATTATTCTTCTTTTTGAACAATGTAATGAAGATATGACATTTTTCCGACGATCGAGAAATGAACCTGCTCAAAGCTGCTAATCTTCCAGTGAGTCTTTGGTGTCACGACCCAAATTTCCCTCTGTTGGGTATCGTGATAGCACCTAGTCCTAGAGACTAGGTAAGCCTAGAAATTAATAATAACAACAATAAGTAAAAGAAAACGAACAGTCTCGATAAGAAACCTTGACAGTATATACAATGTTTTTTCCAAAACCGGTAATACAAGTCATAAGCTCTACGAATCTCCTACGACTTCTAAATACAATTGTTGGGAAATAAATACAACAATGTATGAATAATAGTACAAAGAAGGTGACTCCGAAGCCTGTGAACGCAGCAACAGGTTACCTTGAGTCTCCTAAACAATTAAATTTATGGAATAAAACTCAGCTCAAATAAAGGCCCCGTAATAGGCAACATCAAGAAATACAACACAAATATTTATCAACTAGACCCAAGTAGCACATAAGGGAAAAGTCATATAAATCACAATGTAAGACTTACTGGCATGCTTGACTCAAACGAACGGATTTCTAACTACAGCTAGACAACTATAAAGCTAGATAATACTAATATAGTCAATTTGGCGGTTCTAGTACGCAAATATAGCATGAAGATAAGAACGGTAAATTATTCAGTTAAGTCAATTAAGATCAAATAGCCAACGAAGGAATCCAAAAGCAAGTATTTCTAATTTAAGCAGGAAAGGATGAGATTAACCACCAAGGACTGAAATGTATCAATTACAATTCATACACAGGTAACATAAGAACCTACGAACCCTAGAAGGCCAGTCTATTAGCAAATAAGTCTGAGTACGCACTCGTCACCTCGCATGCACGGACTACAAACAACAAAGAAGACTGAATCCTAAGGGGTAGTTCCCCCACAAAAGGTTAGGCAAGATACTTACCTCAAAGACGACAACCCGGTACTCAAAGTTGGGCTTCTCGGCGAAAAGACCTCCGAACGGCTCAAAATCAACTAAAACAACTTCAAAATACACATAACACGTTTAAGGAATGATTCTGAATAATAAAGTTTCGATCTTTACAAAATTATAAAAATCGACCCAAAAGTCGACCCCCAGGCCCGCACCTCGGAACCCGATAAATTTTACAAATTTCGATTACCCATTCCGATACGAGTTCACCCATAATAAATTTAACCAATTCCGATAACATTTGGTCTTTCAAATCATGGTTTTACATTTTAGAAGTTTTCTTTCAATACTCACAATTCCCTCAACCCAAAACACAAATTAAATGATGAAAACAAGAACTAATTCATGAAATATAATTTTCTAGTTAAAGAACACTTACCCATTCAAATTGTGTGAAAAAACCTCAAAGAATCGCCCAAAATCGAGCTATAGAAGTCAAAATATGTTAAAAATGGCTAAACCCTCTTTTTTGGAAACTTATATTCTGCCCAGGTATTTAAAGCATCGCGACCGCGAGACTACGTATGCAATCGCGTAGAGGAAAATATTATTGGCCAGAAATGATTCTATGCGATCGCGAAGGAACATCTGCGATCACATATAAGGAAATATATGTTGCTTCAACGCTACACTACGTGATCGCGAAGCACGAAATGCGATCGCGTAGAAGAATGACCTGATGCCCACAGATGGATTCACTATGCGATCGCGTGCAAGTGGAAGCGAGCGCGAAGAAGAAAAGGATGGACTTCCGCGATCGTGAACGGAGCTATGCGATCGCAATCAATAAAAACTGGGCGGTCCAAATTGATATTATGCGATCGCGGCTCAGCCTTCGCGATCGCATAAAAGGAAAGACATCAGACAGAACAGAGTGCCAAAAGGAGAAAAATGACCTGAAGCCTATCCGGAACACACATGGGGCCCCCGGGACCCCGTCCAACCACACACACAAGTCATATAACCTAAAACAGACTCGCTCAAGGTTTCAAAACATATAAAATAACACTAAAACGACGAATCAAACCAAAAATCAAACTTAGGAATTTTCACAACTTCAAATATCAACACTCGCGTCGAAACCTATCAAATCAACCCGGAACGACATGAAATTTTGCAGACAAGACCCAAATGACACAACGGATCTACAGCTACTCTCGGAATTCCATTCCGAGCCTGATATCAAAGTTTCACCTATCTACCGAAATTGCCGAAATTCTAACTTTCGCAATTACCTCAAATCACTCTACGGACTTCCGAAACCAATTCCGTACGCGCGCCTATGTCCAAAATCATCATACAAAGCTGTTGACATTAACCAAAACTCATTTCGAGGTTGTTTACCCAAAATCCAAATCTCCGGTCAACTCCCATCACTTAAGCTTCCAAAACTGAAATTTCCTTCCAATTCGACTTTGAATTACCCGTTAACTGAATCTAACCATGCACGCATGTCGATATACATAACGTGGAGTTGTTTATGACTTTACACCACTGAACGAAGCTTAAATTCTCAAAATGACCGGTCGGGTCGTCACATTCTCCCCNCCCCCCCCCCCCTTAAAGAAATGTTCGTCCTCGAACGTGCCAAGTTTCACCTTGAACTCATCCACTCACTGATTGTACACTTCTAACACATACCCGCAGATGATCCCACATCACCCAAACCCACATAAGCCTGACGAAACAATCACAACTGCAATATAGCCCTCACATCACCACTGATCAGCCTCATACCTCAATTTCTCACCTACTACCCATTCCTCAGAAGACCCGATTCTAAATCCATATCCGGCATTAGCCTCAACCAGCTGCATCAACCCAGGTCTACATCCATAAGGCACGACCACACAATATAGCTCATCACAGGTAGGCTCAAATAGCACTTTTGATCACATTAACTGCCCGAAATCAACTCAACATTGACAATTGGCTCCACCTATGGAAGATCTTTGTTTCCAAACCCCATAATACTGATAATGATGCAATGAACACGAAGACTTCATTATTAAACACCCGAATAACCAAGCCACAAATAATACCACCGGGAACACATCTCGCTAACTAAACTGAGGAAACGCATAACGAAATGACTGAATATGAAAATAGAGCATGTAATGGATCTATCAAACAAAATCCCATAGGCACAACTCTCTATCAATACGGACATTACCAAAAGCAATATAACAAGGAAAAATCAAAACATATGAACAAATCACAAGGATACCATCCTGATAAAATTTCCACCGCGGTACTTAGTCTGGTCCAAACATATCAAATCACAAATATCACGAGGACCTCGCCCTCAACTCTGAATCACATACCAAAAATATATCATACCAATTGAAATTCCTCTATTAATTCATCTCAGCTGTTAAAATCATAACGCTAACTGAACTCACACCTCGATGGAGTATCAAATCACAACTCGTAACCCAAATACTTAGGAAAAATCTCATAAAGCTTACCACGAGAACAACAAGGACTCACTTCCAGTTTCACTTCTATCAAGAATGAATAAAACAACGATAGACACGAGATACTACTCATAGAATCTCCCAATATGAGCAAACACAAAATGGAGTGCAAAACATGGAACTCACTCATCACTGAAACAACAAATAAGGGAAACTCGTCCCGGCCAACAGAACTATAGTGAAATATAATTGGTTCCCCTATGAAACACATCAAAACATACTTGTGATATAATACCTGGCTCAAGAGCCTCTAGCCTACTATAGGAAACACCTCATCGGATCGGCCTCCCCCTCTTGGGCGCCCTATACTCACCTGAATACTCTACTATAACACACCTACCAGAATCCTGGAAAGATCCATCACCCTGGGGCTAACATCTCCATGCTGAAAACAGCCTCTCTACCTACGTGGCTGTGTAAGATATACAATATGAATCCTCTGAAACCCATGAGTACCTGAAATCCCCCATGCAAAGCTGGTAATGCAATTGAAGTGGTTGACCCACAAAACCGCTACCGTGTCGTACCTTGCCTCCATAATAAGGACCAGTAGATTCCTCCAGTCTACGAGGCATCTTTGCCTCCCTGAACCCTCTCTCTCTGATATCGGCTGACCTCTCTCTCCCGGACCAACATGCTCCCTAACCAGTGAGCGATCTCTACTACTTGCTGAAACGAGGCATCCTACTCTAACTCTCGAGTCCTGCTGAACCGAATATCATGTATGAATCCCTCAATGACTCTACGGACTCGTCTCCTAACGGAAGAAACCAAACGAGGTGCATACTTGGCCAACTCACTGAATCTGACATAGTGCCACAACACTGACATAGCGCCCTGACGTAACTGCTCAAACTCCACGCGCCGTACATCCCTAATGAACAGAGGTGCAACCTCCCTCAATACATCTCCGAAGACTGAATCCACGCTAGTGAAGTTAACTCGGCCAGGTTACCCCGACTTATATGCTGCCACCACTTTCCAACCCACTACTCTGAACTTGAGACGTGACAAAAGCAATCCCGTCCGCCTCCATAATGCCCGAAGTACGATGAATATAGTGACACTCCTCCAGGAAATCCTGGGCATCATCCGTTGCCAATCCACTGAAAGATAGGAGGGCGGTACTTAATGTACCTCTCAAGTCCAAGGTATTATTCCTCCGATGCTATTGTCCTAAACATGGGCTGAACTGATACCACATGTCGTGCTTCCATGACAAATGGAACCTGACCGATATGATCTTGCTGCTCTGGAGTGTAGACGGTAGGAGTCTGAACTCCTCCCCTGATCCGTGTAATAGCCGGTGAACTAAAATAAATCTCGCCTGAGTCGATGTACCAATTATACTCAAGAACTATACCCAGGCCTCCTAAAGTCCGGGGTAGCAACAGGCACCTTCAGTACCGATTTCCCTCAACTAGAACTGCTGGTGGCCCCTCTATAACTTCTCTGACCGACATCTTAACTACGACACGTGCTCCTCGTCGGCCTCTATCTCTGACCCTTGCGACAGTTGCTTCGGATAACGTCATCAGGTACCGTAGTTCATGTCCTCACCATCGGTGAGAGAATGGAACGATAATTTCAAACATCAAGTAAATGAACTCGCACGATAGGAGTAAAGGAAGTGAAATTGTCCTAATAGTTCCGTAGCCTCTCGAAGATAAGTACAGATGTCTCTGTACCGATCCGCAAGACTCTACTAAACTCGCTTATGACTCGTATCACCTATGAACCTAGAGCTCTGATACCAAATTGCCACGACCCAAATTTCCCTGTGTTGGGTATCGTGATAGCACCTAACAATTAATAATAACAACAATAAGTAAAGGAAAACTAATAGTCTCGATAAGAAACCTTGACAGTATATACAATGTTTTTCCCAAAACCGGTAATACAAGTCATAAGCTCTGCGAATCTCCAACGACTTCTAAATACAATTGTTGGGAAATAAATACAACAGTGTATGGATAATAGTACAAAGAAGGTGACTCCGAAGCCTGTGAACGCATCAACAGGTTACCTTGAGTCTCCTCAGCAATCATCCACGCAATTACTATCAATCAATATCTGGATCTGTGCAACAAAATGCACAGAAGAGTAGCATGAGCACACCACAGCGGTGCCCAGTAAGTATCAAGACTAACCTCGGTGGAGTTGTGACGAGGACTAGTCAAGACACCACTGGTCTACAAAATAAATAACATGAATATAGAAATGACCGAACGTTACCTCTATCTAAGACTTCACAGAATAATTTACAACAATGACAATATATAGCGGAAGGAAATTACAGAAATCAATCACGAAACAGAAACAAAATACACAGAAAGATGGACAACAAACAAGCGAAGCCGAGAGGAAACACAATACAATAAAGAACACCAATAACTCAACTCTACGTCGGTTTGTTCACATCGGGCCATAATCATTAAAATTCATAAACTGATGGGAATCTTTAAATAACAGTTCAATGAAAAACTTTTGCAATAAAAATCATTTTATTATGGAAGAGTTTCCTTTGAAAACATACTTTCTTCAAAAGTAGATATAAGTGTATTTAATAGAGAGAATCACGTGAAACATAATTTCTTTCAAGATACGAAATTTCCCAAAGATACTTTCCCAATAAATGACTTTCAAATATCATTTTAGGCAAGACTAGTGCTTTTCAAATATACCTTCGATGTAAAAGATCATTCAAACATAATCATTTCGAAAATCATTGCTTTTCAATAAAACTCCTCAGTAAAATCTGAAAATCATAATCTCCTCAACGTAAACCTATCAGAACTCAGTCTGTAACTCAAAACTTGCCATGCAATGCAGGAGGAATATCAAGTCTTGTCAATGAATGTAGTAAGAGATCAGTATGAATATCCGAATCAAACAACAGAATGTTAAATCTTAAGCATATGCAGTAAATTCAAACAGGAACACGAAAATGAAATGCAAAGACAAGTGCACGGCATCACCCTTCGTGCTTTTACTCTCTTCCTCACAATGGTATGAATGAAATGAATACACGGCATCAACCTTCGTGCTTTACTCTCATCCTCACCAAAACAAGTATAGTAATTATCAAACAAAACAATGGAAACAATAATGCAAAGATAAGTGCACAACATCACCCTTCGTGCTTTTACTCTCATCCTCACAATGCAATAAATAAATGAAAGGGCACGACATGTTCCTTCGTGCTTGTAAATGTAAAGATCATGGCACAGAATCACCCTTCGTGTATTTACTCTCTTCCTCACAATGCAATGAATGAAATGAAAGGGCACGACATGTTCCTTCATGCTTTTAAATGTAAAGATCATGGCACGGCATCACCCTTAGTGCTTTTACTCTCTTCCTCACATGCAATGAATGAAATGAATACACGGCATCACCCTTCGTTCTTTACACTCTTCCTCACCCAAACAATAACAAAAATAATGGTTTGGCAAGGAAAGTCAACAATAAGAGCAATAAATCACAGCATCCCGGCAAGGGAGTCAACAACGCAGTCAATATCATTAAAAGCACAAATATTAATAGAAATCATACCATCCCGGCAAGGGAGTCAACAACGAAAATAACACCATACCGGCAAGGAAAAATAGCTATAACCAATCTCACCTAAATAATTAAATTTACGGAATAAAACTCAGCTCAAATAAAGGACCCGTAATAGGCAACATCAAGAAAACATCGACAACATAAATATTTATCAACTAGACCCAAGTAGAACATAAGGGAAAAGTTATATAAAATCACAATGTAACACTCACTGGCATGCTTGACTCAAACGAACGGATGTTCTAACTACGGCTAGATAACACTAATATAGTCAATTTGGCGGTTCTAGTACGCAAATATAGCATGAAGATAAGAACGAAAAATTATTCAATTAAGTCAATTAAGATCAAATAGCCAACGAAGGAATCCAAAAACAAGTAATTCTAATTTAAGCAGGAAAGGATGAGATTAACCACCAAGGACTCAAATGTATCAATTACAATTCATACACAGGTAACATAAAAACCTATGAACCCTAGAAGGCCAGTCTATTAGCAAATAAGTCCGAGTACGCACTCGTCACCTCGCATGCACGGACTACAAACAACAAAGAAGACTCAATCCTAAGGGGTGGTTCCCCCACACAAGGTTAGGCAAGATACTTACCTTAAAGACGACAATCCGATACTCAAAATTGGGCTTCTCAGGCGAAAAGACCTCCGAACGGCTCAAAATCAACTAAAACAATTTCAAAATACACATAACATGTATAAGGAATGATTCCAAATAATAAAGTTTCGATCTTTACAAAATTATAAAAATCGACCCAAAAGTCGACCGCACCTCGAAACCCGAAATTTTAAAAATTTTGATAACCCAATCCGATACGAGTTCACCCATACTAAATTTATCCAATTCTGATAACATTTTGTTTTTCAAATCATGGTTTTAAATTTTAGATGTTTTCTTTCAAAACCCCCAATTCCCTCAACCCAAAACACAAATTAAATGATGAAAACAAGAACTAATTCATGAAATATAATCAATTCTAGTTAAATAACACTTACCCATTCGAATTGTGTGAAAAACCCTTAAATAATCGCCCAAAACCGAGCTCTAGAAGTCAAAATATGTTAAAAATGGCTAAACCCTCATTTTTGGAAACTTATATTCTTCCGAGGTATTTAAAGCATCGGGATCGCGTGACTACGTATGCGATCGCGTAGAGGAAAATATTATTGGCCAGAAATGCTTCTATGCGATCACGAAGGAACATCTGCGATCGCATATAAGGAAATATATGCTGCCTCAACACTACACTATGCGATCGCGTAAAAGAATGACCTGATTCCCACAGATGGATTCACTATGCGATCACGTGCAAGTGGAAGTGAACGCGAAGAAGAAAAGGATGGACTTCTGCGATCGCGATTAAGAAAACTGGGCGGTCCAAATTGATACAATGTGATCGCGGCTCAGCCTTCGCAATCGCATAGAAGGAAAGACAACAGACAGAACAACAGTGCCAAAAAGGAGAAAAATGACCCGAAGCCTATCCGGAACACACCCGGGGCCCCCAGGACCCCGTCCAACCACACACACAAGTCATATAACCTAACACGGACTCGCTCGAGGTTTCAAAACATATAAAATAACACTAAAACGACGAATCAAACCAAAAATCAAACTTAGGAATTTTCAAAACTTCAAATATCAAGACTCGCATCGAAACCTTTCAAATCAACCTGGAACGACATGAAACTTTGCAGACAAGACCCAAATGACACAACGGATCTATAGACTCTCGGAATTCCATTCCAATCCCGATATCAAAGTTTCACCTATCGGCCGAAATTGCCGAAATTTTAACTTTCGCCAAATTACCTCAAATCACTCTACGGACTTCCAAAACCAATTCCGGACACGCGCCTAAGTACATAATCATCATACGAAGCTATTGACATTAACCAAAACTCATTCTGAGGTCGTTTATCAAAAAATCAAACCTCCGATCAACTCCCATCACTTAAGCTTCCAAAACTGAGATTTCCTTCCAATTCAACTCCGAATTACCCGTTAACTGAATCTAACCATGCATGCAGGTCGATATACACAACGTGAAACTTTTTATGAATTTACACCACTGAACGAAGCTTAAATTCCCAAAACGACTGGTCGGGTCATCACATTCTCCCCCTCTTAAACAAACGTTCGTCCTCGAACGTGCCAAGTTTCACCTTGAACTCATCCACTCATTGATTGTATACTTCTAACACATACCCGCGGGTGATCCCACGTCACCCAAACCCAAATAAGCCTGACGAAACAATCACAACTGCAAAATAGCCCTCATATCACCACCGATCAGCCTCATACCTCATACCTCAATTTCTCACCTACTACCCATTCCTCAGAAGACCCGATTCTAAATCCATATCCGGCATTAGCCTCAACCAGCTGCATCAACCCAGGTCTACATCCATAAGGCACGACCACACAATATAGCTCATCACAGGTAGGCTCAAATAGCACTTTTGATCACATTAACTGCCCGAAATCAACTCAACATTGACAATTGGCTCCACCTATGGAAGATCTTTGTTTCCAAACCCCATAATACTTATAATGATGCAATGAACACGAAGACTTCATTATTAAACACCCGAATCACCAAGCCACAACTAACACCACCGGGCACACATCTCGCTAACTAAACTAAGGAAACACATAACGAAATGATTGAATATGAAAATAGAAGCATGTAAAGGATCTATCAAACAAAAGCCCATAGGCACAACTCTTTATCAATACTGACATTACCAAAAGCAATATAACAAGGAGAAAGCAAAACATATGAACAAATCACAACGATACCATCCTGATATAATTTCCACCACGGTACTCAGCCTGGTCTAAACATATCGAATCACAGATATCACGAGGACCTCGGCCTCAACTCTGAATCACATACCAAAAATATATCATACCAATTGAAATTACTCTATTAATTCATCTCAGCTGTTATAATCATAACGCTAACTGAACTCACACCTCGATGGAGTATCAAATCATAACTCGTAACCCAAATACTTAGGAAAAATACATAAAGCTTATCACGAGAACAACAAGGAATCACTTCCAGTTTCACTTCTATCAAGAATAAATAAAACAACGATATACACGGGCTACTACTCATAGAATCTCCCAATAAGAGCAAACACAAAATGGAGTGCAAAACATGGAACTCACTCATCACTGAAACAACAAATAAGGGAAACTCGTCCTGGCCAACAGAACTATAGTGAAATATAATTGGTGCCCCTCTGAAACACATCAAAACATACTTGTGATATAATACCTGGCTCAACGGCCTCCAGCCTACTCTACGAAACACCTCATCGGATCGGCCTCCCCCTCTTGGGCACCCTCTACTCACCTGAATACTCTGCTATAACACACCTACCTGAATCCTGGAACAATCCATCACCCTGGGGATAACATCTCCATGCTGAAAACAACCTCTATATCGACGTGGCTGTGGAAGATATACAGTATGAATCCTCTGAAACCCATGAGTACCTGAAATCCCCAATGCGAAGATGGTAATGCAACTGAACTGGTTGACCCACAAAACCGCTACCGTGTTGTACCTTGCCTCCATAATAAGGACCAATAGATTACTCCAGTCTATAAGGAATCCTTGCCTCCCTGAACCCTCTCTCCCTGATCTCGGCTGACCTCTCACTCCCGGCCCCACATGCTCTCTAACCAGCGAGCGATCTCTACTACTTACTGAAATGAGGCATCCTACTCTAACTCTCGAGTCCTGCTGAACCGAATATCATGTCTGAATCCCTCAATGACTCTACGGACTCTTCTTCTAACTGAAGCAACCAAACGAGGTGCATACTTGGCCAACTCACTGAATCTGACATAGTGCCACAACACTGACATAGCGCCCTGACATAACTGCTCAAACTCCGAGCGCCGTACATCCCTAATAAACTGAGGTGCAACCTCCCTCAAAACATCTCCGAAGACTGAGTCCACATTAGTGAAGTTAACTCGGCCAGGTTACCCCAACTCATATGCCGCCACCACTGACCAACCCACTACTCTGAACTTGAGACCTGACAAAAGCAATCCCGTCTGTCTCCATAATGCCCGAAGTACGATGAATATAGTGACACTCCTCCAGAAAATCCTGGGCATCATCCGTTGCCAATCCACTGAAAGATAGGAGGGTGGTACTTACTGTACCTCTCAAGTCCAAGGTATTCTTCCTCCGATGCTACTGCCCTAACCATGGGCTAAACTGAAATCACATGTCGTGCTGTCATGACAACTGGAACCTGACCGATATGATCTCGCTACTATGGAGTGTAGATGGTGGGAGTCCGAACTCCTCCCCTGATCCGTGTAATAGCCGGTTAACTAGAATCAATCTCGCCTGAGTCGATGTACCAATTATACTCAAGAACTATACCCAGGCCTCCTGAAGTCCTGGGTAGCAACATGCACCTCGAGTACCGATTTCCCTCAACTAGAAATGCTGGTGGCCCCTCCATAACTGTTCTGACCGCCATCTTAACTGCGGCACGTGCTCCTCGTCGGCCTCTATCTCTGACCCTTGCGACACTTGCTTCGGATAACGTCATCAGGTGCCGCAGTTCATGTCCTCACCATCGACGAGAGAATGGCACGATAATGTCAAACTTCAAGGTCAATGAACTCGCACGATAGGAGTGAAGGAAGTGAAATTGTCCTAATATTTTCGTAGCCTCTCGAAGATAAGTACAGACGTCTCCGTACCGATCCGCAAGACTTTACTAAACTCGCTTATGACTCGTAGAACCTATGAACCTAGAGCTCTGATACCAACTTGTCACGACCCAAATTTCCCTCCGTTGGGTATCGTGATAACACCTAGTCCTAGAGACTAGGTAAGCCTAACAATTAATAATAACAACAATAAGTAAAGGAAAACTAACAGTCTCGATAACAAACCTTGACATTATATACAATTTTTTTCCCAAAATCGGTAATACAAGTCATAAGCTCTACGAATCTCTTACGACTTCTAAATACAATTGTTGGGAAATAAATACAACAGTGTATGAATAATAGTACAAAGAAGGTGACTCCGAAGCCTGTGAACGCAACAACAGGTTACCTTGAGTCTCCTCAGCAATCATCCGCGCAATTACTATCAATCAATATCTGGATCTGTGCAACAAAAATGCACAGAAGAGTAGCATAAGCACACTACAGCGGTGCCCAGTAAGTATCAAGACTAACCTCGGTGGAGTAGTGACGAGGACTAGTCAAGACACCACTGGTCTACAAAATAAATAACATGAATATAGAAATGACCGAACGTTACCTCTATCTAAGACTTCACAGAATAATTTACAACAATGACAATATAAAGCGGAAGAAAATTACAGAAATCTATCACGAAACAACACATAAATACATAGAAAGATGGACAACAAACAAGCGAAGCCGAGAGGAAACACAATACAATAAAGAACACCAATAACTCAACTCTACGTCGGTTTGTTCACATCGGGCCTTAGCCATTAAAATCCATAAACTGATGGGAATCTTTAAACAGTAGTTCATATGAAAAACTTTTGCAATAAAAATCATTTTAGTAAGGAAGAGTTTCCTTTGAAAATATACTTTCTTCAAAAGTAGATATAAGTGTATTTAATAGAGAGAATCACGTGAAACATAGTTTCTTTCAAGATACGAAATTTCCCAAAGATACTTTCCCAATAAATGACTTTCAAATATCATTTTAGGCAACACTAGTGCTTTTCAAATATATCTTCGATGTAAAAGTCATTTAAATATAATCATTTCGAAAACCATTGCTTTTACAATAAAACTCCTCAGTAAAATCTCAAAATCATAATCTCCTCAAGGTAAACCTATTAGAACTCAGTCTGTAACTCAAAACTTGCCATGCAATGCAGGAGGAACATCAAGTCTTATCAATGACTATATAAGAGATCAGTATGAATATCCGAATCAAACAACGAAATATTAACTCTTAAGCATATGCAGTAAATTCTAACAGGAACACGAAAACGAAATACAAAGACAAGTGCACGGCATCACCCTTCGTGCTTTTACTCTCTTCCTCACAATGCAATGAGTGAAATGAATACACAACATCACCCTTTGTGCTTTACTCTCACCCGGGCCCGGGGTCGTCTTTTGGGTCGATTTTTATAATTTTGTAAAGATCGAAACCTTATTATTCAGAATCATTCCTTATA
This sequence comes from Nicotiana knightiana, assembly GCA_005239525.1. Lineage (NCBI taxonomy): Eukaryota > Viridiplantae > Streptophyta > Magnoliopsida > Solanales > Solanaceae > Nicotiana > Nicotiana knightiana. The sequence continues at coordinate 16,448 of ML408268.1, read as the reverse complement.
CGTGTTATGTGTATTTTGAAGTTGTTTTAGGTTATTTTGAGCTGTCCGGAGGTCTTTTCGCCCGAGAAGCCCAATTTTGAGTACTCGGTTGTCGTCTTTGAGGTAAGTATCTTGCCTAACCTTGTGCGGGGGAACTAACCCTTAGGATTGAGTCTTCTTTTTTGTTTGTAGTCCGTGCATGCGAGGTGAGGAGTGCGTACTCGGACTTATTTGCTAATAGACTGGCCTTCTAGGAGTAATAGGTTATTATGTTACCTGTGTATGAATTGTAATTGATACATTTGAGTCCTTGGTGGTTAATCTCATCCTTTCCTGCTTAAATTAGAATTACTTGCTTTTGGATTCCTTCGTTGGCTATTTGATCTTAATTGACTTAGCTGAATAATTTACCGTTCTTATCTTCATGCTATATTTGCGTACTAGAACCGCCAAATTGACTATATTAGTGTTATCTAGCTTTATAGTTGTCTAGCCGTAGTTAGAACATCCGTTCGTTTGAGTCAAGCATGCCAGTGAGTCTTACATTGTGATTTATATGACTTTTCCCTTATGTGCTACTTGGGTCTAGTTGATAAATATTTATGTTGTCGATGTTTTCTTGATGTTGCCTATTACGGGGCCTTTATTTGAGCTGAGTTTTATTCCGTAAATTTAATTGTTTAGGCGAGATTGGTTATAGTTGTTTTTCCTTGCAGGGATGATGTTGTTTTCATTGTTGACTCCCTTGCCGGGATGGTATGATTTCTATTAATGTTTGTGCTGTTAATGATATTGACTGCGTTGTTGACTCCCTTGTAGGGATGTTGTGATTTATGGCTCTTATTATTGACTTTCCTTGCCAAACCGTTGTTTTTATTATTGTTTGGGTGAGGAAGAGAGTAAAATCACTAAGGGTGATGTCGTACCATGATATTTACATTTAAAAGCACGAAGGAACATGTCGTGCCCTTTCATTTCATTCATTGCATTATGAGGAAGAGAGTAAAAGCACGAAGGGTGATGCCGTGCCATGATCTTTACATTTACAAGCAATAAGGAACATGTCGTGCCCTTTCATTTATTTATTGCATTGTGAGGATAAGAGTAAAACCTCGGAACCCGATAAATTTTACAAATTTCGATTACCCATTCCGATACGAGTTCACCCATACTAAATTTACCCAATTCCGATAACATTTGGTCTTTCAAATCATGGTTTTACATTTTAGAAGTTTTCTTTCAAAACCCACAATTCCCTCAACCCAAAACACAAATTAAATGATGAAAACAAGAAATAATTCATGAAATATAATAAATTCTAGTTAAAGAACACTTACCCATTGGAATTGTGTGAAAAAAACCTCAAAGAATCACACAAAATCGAGCTCTAGAAGTCAAAATATGTTAAAAATGGATAAACCCTCATTTTTGGAAACTTATATTCTGCCCAGGTATTTAAAGCATCGCGATCGCGAGACTACGTATGTGATCGTGTAGAGGAAAATATTATTGGCCAGAAATGATTCTATGCGATCGTGAAGGAAACATTTGCGATCGCATATAAGGAAATATATGCTGCCTCAACGCTACACTACGCGATCGCGAAGCACGGAATGCAATCGCGTAGAAGAATGACCTGATGCCCACAGATGGATTCACTATGCGATCGCGTGCAAGTGGAATCGAACGCGAAGAAGAAAAGGATGGACTTATGCGATCGTGTTTAAGAAAAACTGGGCGGTCCAACATGATACAATGCGATCGCGGCTCAGCCTTCGCGATCGCATAGAAGGAAAGACAGCAGACAGAACAGCAGTGCCAAAAAGTAGAAAAATGACCCGAAGCTTATCCAGAACACACCCGGGGACCCGGGGACCCCGTCCAACCACACAATCAAGTCATATAACCTAACACGGACTCGCTCGAGGTTGCAAAACATATAAAATAACACTAAAACGACGAATCAAACTTAGGAATTTTCACAACTTCAAATATCAAGACTCGCGTCGAAACCTATCAAATCAACCTAGAACGACATAAAATTTTGCAAACAAGACCCAAATGACACAACGGATCTACAGCTACTCTCGAAATTCCATTCTGAGCCCGATATCAAAGTTTTACCTATCGGCCAAAATCGCCGAAATTCTAACTTTCGCCAAATTACCTCAAGTCAGTCTACATACTTCCAAAACCAATTCCGGACCCGCGCCTAAGTCCAAAATAATCATACGAAGCTGTTGACATTAACCAAAACTCATTCCGAGGTCGTTTACTCAAAAACCAAACCTCCGATCAACTCCCATCACTTAAGCTTCCAAAACTGAAATTTCCTTCCAATTCGACTCCGAATTACCCGTCAACTGAATCTAACCATGCACGCAGGTCGATATACACAACGTGAAGCTGTTTATGACTTTACACCACTGAACGGAGCTTAAATTCCCAAAACGACTGGTCGGGTCGTCACATTTGGACTTCCTTTACATTTGAAAATTGATCCGGGATATTGTCTATGGCCTTGATTTTGTCGGGGTTCACCTCGATTACCTTTTGTGAGACAAAATAACCTAAGCGCGTTAGTAAAAATGGTAAGGATCAATTTAGTTACACGGTTGTCTAGGCCCCACGGTGGGTGCCAAGGTGTTTACCCGTAAAATGGTACAGTTAAATATATATGTGGTTTCTAGACAAGAATTTAATTATGAAATAATATAATAATTGAAGAAATATACAATACTTAGCCTTAGAATATGGATGAAGCAGCAATGGTGATAATTCTATGAACTCTGTTTCTGGGTACAATAATGACGAAATCAAAAAGCAATAAAGTCAAATTGTATAAAGCTTTGTATAGAGTATAGTACATATTTTTGCCAGAAAATTCGTATCCTTTACAATGGTAACTGAGCTCACTATTTATAGCTATGTCTATGGAAAGAGGTCCTAGGATCGTGCCCTCCTTTAATGTCAATTATGAGGGTCATTGATGAAGATGTAACGGCGAACATAATTGCCAAATTTTCTTTAACGGACTGTCGCCCCTAATGCTGCAGAATATTCCTTAATAAATGCTACCGGGCGTAGAGCATTTAATACATCTTTATGAACGTTATCCTTTCAGGTGACAAGCAGAGTGGCTGTGTTTGGTCTTTAGCCATCTCATCTCGGATTCTACGTGTCCTTTTAGTCAGCCACGTGTCATATCATATTTTACCTATACAGAGAGCTTGAGCACACACTAGCTAGCCTTAAAGTAGGTCCTCCATGCATTGAGGGGCGGATGCATCTTAAAGCACCGGATTCATCTGAGCCTATTATTTACGCGTGAAATACAAATTTATGTGTAATAGTATACTTAAAAATTATATTAAATAGTACATATGAACTCATAATTTTCAAAATGTAATGGAGTCAATGTCAAAAATCTTAACAGCCGAACCCATATAAAACGTAATTCCTGATCCATCCCTACCTCCATTGAATCTCTTCGGAGACATTATATTAAATTTAACACCATAAAATAGCTTCTTACGCTACCAAGTTAATATATCCTTCTTAGAAAAAAATATTTAATACCTACGGTTATCATATTAATTTGACATTTTTGTAGATGCCAAGGGTGTGGGTGGTACTGGGTGGGATGTGTACAAGCTGAAGCAAGAAATCTCTTATGTCGGTTGGGTAGGTTAAATGTTTTTTAAAATTAAAAAAATGAGTTATACTATTTTAGACATATCTCTTGAACCTATTTCTCGAAAAGCTAGATATAGAAACTTAAGCTCGATAGGTATGTGCTATGTACTTCCATTGTTGTAACTGTCAGAGAATTCTTATGTGTGAAGGGTATAAGGTTTTGGGCAAATCGGGCTTAAAACAGCTTTCACCTTACTAATAAGCTGAAAGTTGATTCATTTCATCCTTGGGGTCAAATAAGGACATGTTTATGACCTAGCACGACAAAGCACTTGAAGTTGAAATGTCCATCAAAATTTTCCTTACAAGTCGATTCTCTAGCTCCAGCTCCTGAAAAGGTGCTGCAAATAGGAACCTGGTATTATATTAGGAGTAAGGAAACGACTTCCATGACAATAATTGGTAATACCAGGTTCCATGACAATAATTGGTAATACCAGGTTCCTAGTTGCGTTTCGGTGCCTAATTTCAAAAATTGGTTCTTGAAGTTCTTTAAATTTGGTTTGGAGCGGGTTTTGGTGATATTGAGGTTCAAATGGAATTCTCAGGTGGGAAATAGTTTCGTAATGTCATTTAATACCTGCACGCAAAATTTAGTGTCATTTCGAGTAGTGTAAGTACGTTTCGGCGCATTGGAAGTAAATTGAAGAACTTAAAGTTCTTAAATTTGATTCAATTGGTTTTGGGGTGAGATTCTTAGTTTTAATGTTGTTTCGTGTGTTCCGAGAGTTCGAGCGAGTCCTTTTTATGATTCCAGACTTGTGGGTATGTTCGTGCGAGGCCCCAAGGGCCCCGAGTGTCGATCAGACGAGGCTCAGACCAAGTTGGGAGCTGAAGAAACAGTTGAAGCTCCCTAGATCTGTCATAATCGCACCTGCGCTTGGCCAGCCGCAGGTGCGAGCCAAGCCTCGCAGAAGCGGGACAGAAAAAGAGAGAACCCGTTTGCGGAAGCGACTCCAGCCAGCCCAGGGGATTTCAGCAGAAGCGGACCCTTGTCCGCAGAAGCGAGGGCGCAGGTGCGGCCCTATGACCGCAGGTGCGGAAATGCTGGAGGCAGTGAACCTCATTTAATACGGGCTAGGGCCATTTTATCACATTTTCTTCCACTCTTGGGAGATTTGAGAGTTTCTAAGGAGGGGATTTCGACCTAGCTCTGTGAGGTAAGTAATTTCTACAAAATATGAGTTTAATACATAGATTATGGGTAGATTTTTCACATGAAAATTGGTAGAAATCATAGGTTTAGATGAAAAATATAGGGTTTAATAAAAATGAGATTTTACCACGAAAATGATCATGAAACTTAGTGAAAATCCTTTATTTATGTTCCTAAGGTTATGGGTAACAACTTTCTTCGAAAATTTCCGGAATTCGGGCATGTGGGCCGGGGGAGAATTTTAGGAATCTTGCATTTTAGGTTGAGTAATCACTTTAATAGTGGGGATATGAACTTTTGAGCGTAGATTGACTAATTTATGTAATGTTTGATTAGTTTCGAGTCGTTTGGTATCAAATTTGGAGGTTTGAGCGCATTCTTGAACTGGGAAGTAGGCGTTGAGACGAGGTAAGTCTCTTTTCTAACCTTGTAAGAGGAAATTTACCCCATAGGTGAACTTAATTAATATGTGTTGTTATTTGTGGGGGCTATGTACGTACGAAGTGACAAGAGTCCGTACGTAGTTGCTATTCCTGTTTATGTCCGGGTAGTTATAGGTTTATACCATGCTTTGTGGATACCGTCATTTGTTTATGTTTGTTAGTTGTATCAAATGGAACTAAGTTGAGGATTTTTAAGAATTTAAGATCTCCAAGTTGAATTGTGTTTACTTTGAAAAGAATCAAGAAAAGGGTTACAATTTATTGATATATTTATATTTGACCGCGTCGCAAGTATATTCCGTGAACGGGGTAATTCTTTTGACTACTCTCATAGGAGCGGGCCGTTTGCCTCGGAAGATTAATAGATACATATATGGTTCGTTCCGTTCGACCACCGGCAGTGCACAATTTACATTTATATTGGACCGGGCCGAACGCCATCGGCGAAAATTTGTGCGTGATGTTAGAACTGAAAGTCCCCTTTTATAATTGGCATAAATCTATTGTTTGAGAGATTTTAAATGAAGGAAGTGATTTGGGTTCTTAGATATGGTGAAGAAATTTTCAGTTATTTCTTGTTCTGAGTTTTATTATTAGCTCTGCATATCATGCTTAATTAGAATTTCATATTATCATATTGTTGGTCCTTAGTAAATGTCGGAGTCGACTCTTCGTCACTATTTATTCGAGATTAGACTAGATACTTACTGAGTACATATTATTTATATACTCACGCTACACTTATGTACTTAATTGTACAGGATCTGAGGCAAGTGCATCTGGTTACCAGCCTGGTGCATAGATTTGACCCCTATCTCGAGACTTTACGGTGAGCTGCCTTCTGAGCTGTTCTGCAGCAGCTGGAGTCTTCATCACGTTATAGTTTCTATCTATTTCCTTTCAGACAGTATGCTAGTATTTTTTTTGTATATTCTACTAGATTGCCAACGTACTTGTGACACCAGGTCTTGGCACACACACTAGTAGACTTATGATTTTGGATTTGTTTACATGATTACGATTTGTACTCATATGTTTCAGTTTAATTATGTTCCATTTGCAAAATTTCTAAATCTTTTAAACAAATGAGAAAGTGTTATCCATTTAGTAATTCATTTAAAAGGAGAACCACTAGTTTAATCAGTGTTGGCTTGTCTAACAATGGTGTTGGGCGCCATCACGACCCATAATAGAATTGGGTCGTGACATGTACAAAGGTCGGGTTGGTTTAATTTTTCAATTATCAAACCAAACAAATGGTATCAGGTTCTTAAATTTATAAACCAAACCAACCCAACAAATTCGAATTTTTCAATCTCGATTTTTCTCGGGTTTTCGAATATTTTTCCAGTAAAGTCTTCATAGCATAAAATATGTAATTTGTGCTCCAAATATTTCTTAAGTCCTAGTAAAAATACAACTATATAATATATATTCCAAGAAACTAACACAATAATATGAGATATGTCATAGCATTATACTAAAATATTCAATAATAAAGATAAAATAATAAAATTACATAAAATAAATATTGCTAATTAATAAGCCATAATAAAAATTAACATAATCTGAAAATACTATATAGGTCATGCTAAAAAAAGTATAGCTAATAAGTACTAATATTAATTATATAACTAAGCACTTAAGAAAAAGATAAACTAAGTTATGCATTTTCATTATACACCAATGTAAAACTAAAATAATTATCTAACACTATCGTCATTTCTGGTTATGAATTACATTTCTTTTGTTAGCATTAGTATTGATTTGAACTTTGTTTGAGTTACTACATTTATGGGCTATAAAATTTATTTAAATTTATTTACCATTTAAGAATATTAAGTCTAAACTTGAAATAATACATTAAAAGATAAACTGTGAAAAAGTTTAAGAAATATTTATAAATTACATTACAATAAATATTTATATGTATAAAATATTTCTAAAATTTATATAAATATACTATTGTGTTGGTTTGGTTTCGGTTACTTTTTTTAATTAAAACAAAACCAACCAAACCAATTATGTACGAGTTTTATTTTCCAATACCAAATCAAATCAAATCACATCGGAGTTTTTTTTCGATTTGACTCAGATTATCTGTTTGGTATGATTTATCAGTTATCTTTGTACACCCCTAATTATGCCTGTACTAATCTTCCATTTGGACATAATCGTTTTCTTACTATTTTTCCAAAAAAAAAAAAACTGAAAATATTATTTGTCATGGAATTTGATTCTTTTTTGAAAAATTGCCAGAGAAAGATTTTAAAGCTCCAAAAACTAGGCCAGCTTTAGATGAATTTTTTTTTTTCCGTTTACATAATTTTAATTTTTTTCAAGTAAAATACATGTCTAAATACAACTTTAACTTTTAAAATTATTTTCAAGTAAAATGTATGTCCAACTTTTTTTAAGTAAAATACATATCCAAAAATTATTTCAATTATTACAAGTTTCAATCACATATTAATCCAAACGCATACGAAGTGACAGTCCGGGTCTATTTCCTTTTATAAGGAAAAAACTCTTAATTCGGTACTAGGTTCCATTCCATAAAAATATCTTGAAAACAGAACACACTTTTGCTCATAATTTTTTTCAAGAAAACTATGCTAAGTTTATTAAAATATTTTTGAAGTGTCACAATTTTTACCATTTCATCGATAATTACAACCTACTCAATAGGGATTCTGATATCGAATGCATTGTCTCGACTAATTTAAATTCTCCTTGTATATGACCCATTCTTCCGGGAAGGTTTACTTCTTAAAATTTTGGGAAGTTACATATTAGACAACTTAATCAAAAATATTTTCCCTAGTTAATATACATATATACACTAATTACTCACAGTTGCTATTTCTTAGACGGATGACTACTTAAATTAGTTTCTATATAAAAAAAATGATTTTTAGAGCTAGTTAATCGGATATTAAAGAGGTTAATTCTAGTTAAAGCTAATAACTTCAGATCTAAAATTGGTGGGGTCGATGATGTGGATAGCAATGAAACAGATTTAATACACCAAATATTAAATGCTATGAATGTAACAAAATATGTGAGATATCAGATATTAAATAGCAATAAATGACACTAAAGTAAATAAAGAGGCAAATTCACCCAATATTGAATGAGTTGGATGATTCTTTCTCCTGACAATGATGAATGAAACAAAAAAACAAAAGAATACTGAATCATTTCTTGGATCAGGTAGAAATGACAAGATATAAAAAGAGCGAACCTCTTCAGAAAGGTGTTCTTTGTATTTATCTAGAGGGCTTGCTTTTCGAAAGAGTTCTTATCACTTAGAATATTACATCCCTTTTGCCTTATCTCTCATTCTATTTATATGAGATATTCCCAAAGAACCCTAAAAACACAAACAAAGAGAATATTCAATAGAATATTCCATCTGAAGATTCTAATACAAAACTAGCCATTACTTCTATCCGTGCTTCTAGACCTCGGCTGTGATTGACCACTTGGCGACTCGTTCTATTGATCACTGGTCGACCTCGGCCAAACCGCCCATGATAATTTACGAATTACTCACGACAATCACCTCTTCGTGCCGAATTTCCTCGTCTAATTTTGACCCATACAATTAGTCCCTTCGTTGATGTTTTAGACGTCAATACTACACAAGAAGATAAGTTACTTTGTGTAGCACCCAATTTTTGAGTGCTGTCTCAATAGAAGAACCTGGTTCTTCTTGATGTACTTACTTCTACTGTCGCGGAATATTAAAAGCAATAAAGTAAAAACACAAATATTTTTACGTGGAAAGCACCTGGCTCAAAAGGTGAAAAAACCACGACCTACTCCTCAATAGGATTTGCTCAAACTCTTCACTTACANATACAATATTAAAACTCCTACTACAATCAACTAGACTCAATAATTAATCAGATGGAACTGGTTCTTCTAGTTGATCTGTAGCCTTTTAATCGCACAATGACTCTGCTAGCAAATTGACTCTGGGAACTTTGCTTTCAGACTTTTGATTCACTTCAGCTTTAGTGCGTCTAGAATTCCAGCAGAAATACATCAAGTATTTATAGAGTTAGTTGAGCTTGTCGTCCAATTCTAGTCCAACTCTACTTGGTTGAACAAATTCGTACCAAACTCAACTTCCTTTCTTTTGTTACTTTCCTTGCTGAATTCGACTTCAATCTTCTCATCAGTTTGCAACCTTTTCGCATTAGAAGACAATCTCTTGGTTCATTGATATTTCACATTCACAAATATCTCCTATGCATATACAGCTCATATGCCAACTATTCAGTTCAAGATGTGTGCTCTGATGGACTTGGTTCAACTGGTCGGCCATTTGTCAATCTTCAACAACTAAGAAATTGAGACAAGTCAACAACTAGAAGCAAAATTCATTGATTGGTAACGATTATCAACGACCATACAGAAAAACAAAAACAAACCAACCATGAGCAAAAAACAGAGTAAAAATAACTGAAACTGAACAACTGGTCTAAAGAGGGCTTTGGAAGCTCTGAGAATCCTAAGGATGGGAAGGTGCAGAGGAGGTTGTGGTCTTGGATTGTAGGAGAGAAAGCATTTTCTGAAGAACACCCTCGTTCTTTTCTTTCTCCTTTGCTAATTCAGCCCTAAGAGCATCCCGCTCAACTTCAACCTCAATCACACGAGACTTCAAACGAAGGATCTCCATATCCTTAATATCGTTTTCCTACACCAGAGTTCTAACTTTGCTGTTGACTGGTTGCTTCCTAGATGAACCAGGTTCATCCACAAGAACATTGACATTGTAGTCACATGTCAGCAAAGTTTCCTTCCCAAAATAGTCTTTGGCAGTAGCCATCTCAGCCTTCTTTACTGGAACCCCAAAATGTGCAAGCACTGCTGTCAGAATGAAGCCATATGGAATTGCGTGTGCTTTGGTTCCATTCACAAATCTGTCAAAGAGTTGGATGATGAAAGCTGGCCAATTTATTTGCTTTCCCCTGTACAAGTATTCCATCAAGGTAAGATCCATATAATTTGCAACGTGCCTTCTTTCTTGTCTAGGCAGTAGGAACTTGATGACGAACTCGAAGAGTAGCTTGTGCTCTGGCTTCATTTCACTCTTGTAAACCGGCCTGGGTTCAATCTCCTTCTCACTATCACTGAAGAATCTAGTGATGTTGATTGCTGAGTCCATCCCATCTAGATAAGGCCATCTTTGCCTTGTGTAGTCTTCATAGCCCTCAGCTGGTATGTTCAGAATAACACCCAGTTCTTTAGCATCAAAGGAAACTTCAATTCCTTTGACCATGGAGGTGACCCTGCCTTCCTTGACAATGGTATTTCCCATGAATTCTACCAACTCAGCCCTTGCCAGCCCGCCTTCCATGCGAAGGACCAGGTCCTTCCAGCCCTGCACCTCCAGAGTTTCCAGCAGATATTTCATTCCAAGCTCCCCTAGATCCTTCACCAGCTTACCCTTCAGTATTGTTCTTTTTCCAAACATGGTAACTCTGTCAGTCACCTTTCCTATTTCCTTCTCCTCCTCTCCACTCCAGTCTGCATCATCATCCTCTTTCTCAACAATTTTCACTTTCTTTGGCTTGGCCCTGGTCCTCTTAACAGATCTTGTTGGTGTGACAGACATTCTAGCTTACTTCTTTTAAGAAACCTTAGCCTTTGTGGGTTTTGGTGTCTCAGCCACACCAGCAGCAGGCTGCTCCTCCTGTTGGACCAGGTCCAACGTCGTCTCTTCAATCTCAATAGCCTCAACAGGCTCTCCAACTTTTGCTTTTGCTTTTGCTGCCCTCTTCTTCTTTCTCTCTTTCAGAGCCTTTTCTAATTTATCTTCTTCATCTCTCACAGTGCTACGAGTAGCTCTTACTTTTGGAGCAGGAACATCAGCAACTTCAGAAATTTTTCTTTTCTTTGAAGGAACTGGGTGAGTTGCCTTCTTGGGCTTCTAACTCCTTATTTTCTTGGGGTTATAGGACTCCCCCAGTTTCTTCATCCTTTCAGCCAATGTTTCTTCCCCCAGATGAACCAGGTTCATCTGTTCCTTTCTTCAGACTTGCGAGACCTGCTGTAACTTCCTCAACTGTGCTTCCCCCTAAATTTGTGACGTTTTCTCCAATAGTTTCAGGAATGGGACCACAGATAATCAGCGTGGTACCATCCTCCCAAGATCCTCTCACAACTTGTTTTCCCTCTCTCTCAAGAATTATTTCTTTTGTACCACCCCTCTACCTTCCAGGTACTTCAACATCAATAACAGACTCAACCAACATGAATCTTTTATCAGCAGAAGTAAATTCAGAATTGATTTCAAGATTACCTTTTCCAGAACTGGTTGAACCAGGTGCATCTTCCTCTTTAGCTGATTTAAAGGATTCACTGGACGAATCTGACTTAGTACCTTTGTCTGCTTTAATAAGATCCTCCAAGAATTTTTCCCTAGCCCCAAAAGCAATAGATTTCCGGGCAAGACTTTGACACGACAATTCTTGGGGGCAGGAGTAGGGTTTGGAGTGAGTTCAGGAATGGGTGTATTTTCAGGGGTTGATGAAATTTCTGGTGATTCAGAACTGTAAACAGATGGAGAATTGGAGACAGATTCAGAATGTCCTCCATCGTAATCACGATTAGGTGATGAATTAGAAGAAGAAGTTGGTGGTGGTGAAGACATTATTATGTACTGTTAGGAAGAAAAGGCGTGTTATCAGTTTTGGGTTGTGTAGTATGAGTTGAACTTGGTTTGAGGGTAGCTTTATGAAGAGAGGAGTAATGATGACCTTTTATAAGATATGGCTATTAATTATACAACGGGTAGAAAATTTATTCAAGTGGAAGTCTAATAGTTGTAGGAGTGTCATTGATTTGACGGTTAAGAGTTACCTACTTCTTGGCTAATTAAGTACTGATGTGACTTCTTTTTGGGATTAGTACAAAGACTTTGAAATGAACCAAATATAGATAAAATCCTGTTCATGTGTGACTGTAATTGAATTAATATATGGAGAAGAGTACGTACCTTGTCAGTCAGATGAATCAGCATGGATGAACCAGGTTCATCCTGTTAGAAATTTTTAAATTGCCTCAATTTACAAAGATAGATAAACATTATTAATATCCAAGGAATCATATTAATACATGGCACAAGAGTATGGCAATAAAGACATGATGCTGAGCAGTTATTAATCTGATTAAGTACCTAATTAAGATTTTCTAGCCAAATTTTTTTTTTCATTTGTATAATTTTTTTTAAACAGGTGATCTTAATCATCCCTAATTCCAGCCTGTTTCTCTCAAAATACTCCCTACTAAGTGCTTTAGTTAATATATCAGCAATTTGATGATCAATAGCACAAAATTCGATTGATATCATTTCTTTATCATAGTTATCTCTTAGGAAATGGTGCCTAACATCTATGTGCTTCGTCCTTTTGTGATGAACCGGGTTCTTCGTCATACTAATAGCACTAGTGTTATCACAACAAATAGGAATGCATCCCATATCAATACCAAAGTCCATGAGTTGTTGCTTGATCCATAACAACTGGGCACAACATGAGGTTGCAGCCACATATTCAGCCTCAGTAGTAGACAAGGCCACTGAATTTTGTTTCTTGGTAGCCCAAGACACAAGGCATGAACCCAGAAAGTGAGCCATACCTGAAGTACTTTTCCTGTCAACCAGGAATCCTGCATAATCAGCATCAGCATATCCTACAAGGTCGAAATTACTACCTTTAGGATACCAAAGGCACAAATCAGTGGTGCCTTTCAAATATCTCAAAATTCTCTTTACTGTAGTGAGGTGGGACTCCTTTGGATTTTCCTGAAATGTAGCACACAATCCCACGCTAAACACAATATCAGGTCTGATGGAAGTGAGATATAATAGAGACCCAATTATCCATCTGTATAGCTTCTGATCAACAGATGAACCAGGTTCATCCACATCCAATTTTGTAGCTGTGGCTATGAGAGTGTCTATTTCTTTTGAGTCTTCCATTTCAAACTTCTTGAAAAATTCTTTCACATACTTTTCTTGATGGATCATTGTTCCATTTCGATTTTGCTTAATTTTCAAGCCTAAGAAAAAGTTTAGCTCACCCATCATACTCATCTCAAACTCACTTCCCATTAGCATAGCAAATTCCTTGCTCAATTTTTCAGAAGTCGCCCCAAATATAATATCATCCACATATATTTGCACAACCAGGAGATCCTTACCCTTTTCCCTTAAGAACAAGGTACTATCAATTTTTCCTCGTTTGTACCCATGTTCTAGCAGGAATTTTGATAATCGTTCGTACCATGCTCTTGGTGCTTGTTTGAGACCATATAGAGCCTTGTCGAGTTTGTATACGTGGTCAGGTGACTCCTTGCTTTCAAAACCTGGAGGCTGCTTGACAAATACATCTTCCTTCAGATAGCCATTGAGAAAGGCACTCTTAACATCCATCTGATGAAGAGTGAATTCCATGTGTGCAGCAAATGCTATAAGAAGTCTGATTGCCTCCAGTCTTGCCACAGGGGCAAAGGTCTCATCATAGTCAATTCCTTCTTCTTGACTATACCCTTGAACAACTAGTCTTGCCTTATTCCTTGTAACAGTTCCATCCTCATCGAGCTTATTCATGAAGACCCACTTGGTGCCAATCATTGATCTATCTAGTANCCCAATGTTCTTTGGTTCGATCATGGATAGAAAGGCATCAAACACACACAGATTTTTCAAGGATGATCTTGTTTTGACTCCGGATGCCAAATCTGTTATGATATTCTCAAGAGGGTGAGACTCTGATATCTGTGTGGTTTAAGTACCAGTTGTCATTCCTAGACAATTCCATGGTGTCTTGTTGCTGTGAAGTAGGATCAGGGCCAGGTTGCATATGTTGAATTCCCCCTGTCATGATGCTTGGGGTAGTTGAACCTGGTCCATCACCTGTTCCACCTTCCATGCTTGCTTCAATGTGATCACTGCTTCTTACCAGTCCAAGCTCCTCATCTTCAGGTTCCTGTCTCTCAGCAAGAATGTTAGTTTCATCAAAGACAACATGTATACTTTCTTCTACACACATAGTTCTTTTATTATACACTTTATAAGCTTTGCTATGTGATGAATATCCCAAGAATACTCCCTCATCACTTCTGGGGTCAAATTTTCCTAGGGAATCTTAGCCATTATTATGTACAAAACACTTGCATCCAAAATCCCTAAAGTGGGATATGTTGGACTTTCTCCCTTTAAGTAATTCATAGGGAGTTTTCTCTACCAGAGGTCTGGTCATGCATCTATTGATTATGTAACGAGCTGTATTTATTGCTTCAGCCCAGAAGCTGTGAGGTAGTTTGCTAGATAGGAGCATGGTTCTTGCCATGTCTTCAAGAGTTCTGTTTTTCCTTTCAACAACCCCATTTTTCTGTGGGGTTCTAGGAGCAGAAAAGTTATGATTAACACCATGTTCATCACAGAACTCAGCAAACTTAGCATTCTCAAATTCAGTACCATGGTCAGATCTTATTGATGCTAGTTGATGTCCTAATTGATTTTGAGTTTTCTTGACAAATGAGGTGAACATATCAAATGCTTCATCCTTATATGCCAAGAATAAGGTCCAAGTGAACCTTGAATAATCATCAACTAGAACCATCGTATATCTCTTACCACCTCTACTCAAAGTTCTGATA
>ML408265.1:0-103960 GCA_005239525.1 Nicotiana knightiana | reverse complement strand
CCATATATATATATATATATATATATATGGCCACTTGGTTCAAATTTTATAATGGAACTTAAAGAAGGCCCAAGACAATGGTTAGCTCATGGCTTATTGATACTAGTTAGCACAAAATTTACACTTTGTAAGATTAACAAAATAGTCAGACATACCAGCAAATTTCAGACCAAACAAACACAGATTTTTGAGTCTAAGAATTTCATTCAAGATAGAAGTTGTTACACACCTTTTAAAAAGAAAAATCAGCAAAGAGTGTGACCAAATAAAGGTAAGAAAAACCAGAAAGAAAGAGAGTTTAATCACAGCAAATAAGAACAATAGCCAACCAGCAATGGATTCCCAGCAACTACAGTTTGAATAAACCAAATTTTGAGTGAAAAATCAACAAGGAAACCATTTTTTCCCAGGAAAATAATAGCCAAAAGAAGACCAATTTTAGAGTGTTCTTGCACTAATAATTTTGTATTTTTCAGTGTTTTTTCTGTTTTTCAGAATGATGGCAGTTTCCTAGTGTGTGTGTGCGTGTGTAATTTTCTGCATTTTTCTTATGTAAAAATCTGTCTCAACATCTGTGATAAAAGTAGTGTCTAAAAATCTGTTCTGAGAATGGGGTAGGGTATTTATAGGG
Organism: Nicotiana knightiana; assembly: GCA_005239525.1. Lineage (NCBI taxonomy): Eukaryota > Viridiplantae > Streptophyta > Magnoliopsida > Solanales > Solanaceae > Nicotiana > Nicotiana knightiana. The sequence goes on along the minus strand of ML408265.1, from coordinate 103,329 downwards.
ATTTTTAGGGTAGCATCTTATTAACATATTCCTTATCTAATTGGGCTAAAAATAATATAGGTACAGATGTCAAACATTATCATATTGGACAGTTGTACCCTTCTAGAACATTCCTATTGATTCCAGCCCTTATCCCCCTTTAAAGTTACTATTTTACCCCCTAAAAATCTGATTTTCTGATATTTCCTAATTCTAGAAGTTTCATGGGTTGTTACACCCAAGATTCTTCAATTGAGATTCATGTACTACCCCTCAATACCCTTGTAATTACCCTTTTAGTGTTAAAGGTTGAGTTATTTATTATTGTTGACTAATTTGACCTATTTGAATGATTAAGCTTAATACCTAACCACTAATGAAGAAACTGAGTTTTGAAACCCTAAATAAAGACTAGCAATTGATCCTAGATGAATTATTTCAGGACTTAAACTAGCTAATTCAAGTGATCCTACTATGTGATTAGCTTAGCTATTAGACTTGATTAATTATCCTAAATTAGGAGTCAGACCTTTACTTTAGAACAATGTACAATGATTAAAGGCAGAAGAAGAAAGCCTAAGTTAAGCTACCCATGTATGATTAACAAAAATCAAAATTTCAACACAGTATTACTAGCAAATTAGCATTGGCCAAGTGAAGTAAACAAATAGTTCCTAATGATTTGGAATGCAATATCAGAAGTTGAATGGCTATTTTAAAACAGAAAACATTAAAGGAAGCAGGACAAAGGAAAGTATGAAAACACTCAAACTAAAACAAACGAAATCAGAAGTTAAAACTAGGTTACTAATTCAAATAGCCCTGAATATTGCGTGAGTAAACTACAAATGGAAGTTGATCAATTAATACAAGTTAGGGACAAACGACAGAAAATAATATATCATGAAACCCTAGACTAACAAATCAGTCTTAAATAACAAAAGAAACAAGCTAAAACAAAAATGCAAAACTTCAAAATCAGTTAACCACAATAGTTTAACAAACAGATCAAAGAAGGTTATGAAAACCTAAACTAACAGTTCAAGGTTTGAATGGCTAAGACTGAACCTAACCTAGGTAGCCAATTATTTAAACAAAGAAGGTGAGAGAGGGAGTACCAGTTAGGTTGCTACAGGTTTGAGTCATTAGTTCCTTTGAGATCGGCCAGTGAGATTTTTTTAGGTTTTTCAGATTCATAGATCTGAAACTAAATAAATTTGGAAAGGATTTTGGGGAGATATGTGAGATATTAGAGCTGGGTGTATGGGTATTAGGGATTTGGGCTTGGTTTCAATTAAGCCAGTTCGATTTTAGCCCCCCTTTTTAGCAAACTTAGGTCAATTAATAAAATTAAATAATTCTGATTTAATAATAATTAATTTTAACCTAATTTCATCTAATTATAACTTAATTAATGAGTTGATTAAAAGTGAAACTATTAATTGGCACTCATAATCACTTGAAGAGCAATTTCTGTAATTTTTTTTTTTAATAAAATGATTGAATTAGGCCACTAAGTATAAAATTGAACCAAAACCTAATTATGGAATTTTGAAATATATTTTTTATTATTATAAATTTTAAAAGATGATTTATGATCATACAGTGCAACTAATTCACAAATAAACACTGGAATTTAACCAATATCCATAAAAATTGAATAAAATTTGTAGGAGTATGTAGTAGGTAAAAAATTACATGCTCACAACTGCCCCTCTTTGCTCGAAAATGCAAAGAGTTTTCGAGCAAAGACAAAGTGAGCAGTCATGAAAAAATTTCACCCATTCAAATACTCCATGCGAAGCGCTTTTAAAAGTTTGATCAAACCTTGCTTCAAAGGTTGCCTACATATCCTTGGCGATGAAGGAATCAGGTCAGTGTAGTTCTAGAAGTTTTGGTAGCTGGGATCACCGGGTAACTGTGATTTCACTGCGGCTATTGCTACTGTCACTGACTGATGAGCTCCTTATTACACCAAAATCAAAGTGAAAAAGACTAAACTAAACCTATCAATTACGATTACAAGATTCCTATCTATGAGTCTTTTGAAGCTTGATCTTGAGTCTTGGTTGTTTCTTCACGCAGACTCTGATCTGAATCTTAAATGTTTGTTAGTTGTATGTGTTGGTTCAATCTTCTTCAACTTTTCCGGAACAAGAAGGGAAATGCATAGCTTGTGACTTCAATCTTGTCTTGAGAGGTCCACTTCTTTTCCGCTTCTGTACTTTGGGGTTCAACTCTTTTCATTTTCTTCTATTCTTTTATTCTCAATTGAGAAGTCTTATTTTGGTCGTCTCGAATACATTGTCCTAAAGTGTAATCTGCACAAAATCAAAACAAACGAACAAAATTTTCTGCCCCAGTTTTTACTAGGAAAATTTTGTGAGTTACTGTAACGAAATCTATGCTACTTTATTATTGAAAGCAATGAAAATCAAGGAATGGTGTACCCGTAGTGAATGTAGACTATGGGGTGGATACCCTATGCCTAAAAGTAAAATTAACTAGGGATTGGAGACCCTATGTTGGAAAAGATCGAGAGGTTATGCTGTCATCAAGAAAAGATCACCAGGTTATGTCGGCGTCTGGGGAAGGATCAATAGGTTATGATGTTTCCAAGAAAGAGATCACCGGGTTATGCCAGTGTCAGGAAATGATCAACAGGTTATGCTGTTGTCAGGAAAAAGAGATCACTGGGCTATGTCAGTGTCAGGAAATGATCAACAGGTTATGTTGTTATCAGGAAAAGATCTCCAGGTTATGCTGGTGTCTGGAAAGGTCAACAGGTTATGCTGTTTCCTGGAAAAGAGATCACTTGGTCATGCCATTGTTAGGAAATGATCAACAGGTTATGTTGTTGCCAGGAAAAAAAGATCACTGGGTTATGCCAGTGTTAGGAAATGATCAACAGGTTATGCTATTGTCAGGAAAAAGAGATCACTGGGTTATGCCAGTGTTAGGAAATGATCAACAGGTTATGCTGGTGTCTGAAAGGTCAACAGGTTATGATGTGTCCAGGAAAAGGGATCACTAGGTTATGCCAGTGTTAGGAGATGATCAGCAGGTTATGCTGTTGTCAGGAAAAGATCACCAGGTTATGCTGGTGTCCGGGAAAGTCAACATGTTATGATGTTGCCAGGAAAGGGATCACTGGGTTATCCCAGTGTCAGGAGATGATCAACAGGTTATGCTGTTCTCTGTAAGGTCAACAGGTTATGTTCGTTTCCAGGAAAAGGGATCACTGGGTTATGCTAGTGTCAGGAGATGATCAAAATGTTATGCTGTTGTTAGGAAAAGATCACCAGGTTGTGCTGGTGTCAGGAAAGGTCAACAGGTTATGTTGTTGCCGGGAAAAAGAGATCACTGGGTTATGCCAGTGTCAGGAAATGATCAACAAGTTATGCTATTGTCAGGAAAAGATCACCAGGTTATGCTGGTGTCTGAAAGGTCAACAGGTTGTACTGTTGCCGGGAAAAAGAGATCACTAGGTTATGCCAATGTCAGGAGATGATCAACAGGTTATGCTGTTGTCAGGAAAAGATCACAAGGTTATGATAGTGTCCGGAAAGGTCAACAGGTTATGTTGTTGCCAGGAAAGGGATCACTGGGTTATGCCACTGTCAGGAGATGATCAACAGATTATGTTGTTATCTGAAAGGTCAACAAGTTATGTCGTTGCCGGGAAAAGGGATCATTGGGTTATGCTAGTGTCAGGAGATGATCAACAGGTTATGTTGTTGTCAGGAAAATATCAACAGGTTATGCTGGTGTCTGGAAAGGTCAACAGGTTATGTTGTTGCCAGGAAAAAGAGATCACTGGGTTATGCCGGTGTCAGGAGATTATCAACAGGTTATGCTATTGTCGGGAAAAGATCACTAGGTTATGCTGGTGTTTGAAAGGTAAACAGGTTATGCTATTGTCGGAAAAAAGAGATCACTAGGTTATGTTGGTGTCTCGTAGGGGTTGGGACCCCATGCTGGAAAAATTATCGGGTTATGTCGGCATCAAATAGGGAATGGGACCCTATGTTGGCATCAACTAAGGAATGGAATATCCTAGGTTGGAAAAGGTTCAACTAGAGATTGGAGGCCCTATACTACTTTAAGTCACTTTTCTTCTTATTTTAATTATTTTCAGAGAATGAGTGAATGAGGGAAATAATTTTTAGAGGAAACTTCACTTTATGGAGTCATCGCTGTAGAGCCACTTCTAGAACTTGCGTAGTTTCTTTGGGTTGCACCTGCTTCTTGTAAGGCTGCTTTTAAGTTGCACTCGTTTCCTATTTTTCAAACAAAGAACAATTTGTCAGTTTGAACTAGTGGTTGGTTTTGCGGCCTTGATTATTTCAACTGCTTGATCTCGGCCCTTTTGACGAAGATCTCAACCGCTTGCTTGCTTGCTGGGGATTGGGTTCATTTCTAACTCCGGGGACCCTGGCTTTCCAGATTTTTCCATGGCAATCGGTCACGTGGGACCTGACATTTTGACTTTATTTTGCCTTCGCAGGTCTTTCACTTGCTTTTCTTTTAGGCTTTCAGAGCATTGGGAAAATTTGGCTCCTTAAATTCTGCTGCAACGGTTCATCGCGTAGGACTTAACCTTTTTGACTTTATTTCACCTTTATTGGCCTTTCATTTCAACTTCAGAACATTTGGAGTATTTTGGCTTTTCAAACTTTGCCGAGATAGTTAGCCACGTGGGACTCAAATTTTAACCTCATTCGCCTTTATAGGCACTTCAATTTGATTTTCTCCTTTCAGGGGTTTTTAGTTTGAAGCATCGGCCGCTATGGCCAGTCGAGGTCGATTTGATGCCCCTGACGAGGCTGGGTGCCTTTTTCATACTAGACCGTATCAAATGAGAACCTGTAAATCAATCTTGCCATCCCTTCTTTGCCTTGGTTTTGGAACAGAGTTAGATCAAAAGGGATTCAAAAGAGAATAAATGATAGAATAGACAATGAATTTAAACAAGAGGTATCCCTTTCGGGGAGAGGAAGGAAGGACTTATCTGGAGTGCATTCGAACTTCAATGAACATGACCTGCCTTTTGGACTGGATGCCTGATCCATGTAAATCGTCCGACTCTCAGAAATTCATCACAACTATCACCTCGAGATTGAGAAACCCCTGAATTGTGTCCATGTCGGTGACCCATTACCCTTTTCGATCAGTGAAAACCTTTGTGGGTTTTCGCCAACTAACCTCTCTCATTTCTCTTCTCACCATCGCCTTGTAGTGCTCTTTGCGAGTTTTTACTAACAAGACTCTCTCGTTTTCAATTTCTCTGCTTATCGTCGCCTCAACGGTGCCCGTGTGGGTTTTCACCGATAAGACTCTCTCATTTTAATTTCTCTTCTTACCGTCGCCTCACGGTGCCCGTGTGGGTTTTCACCGATAAGACTGTCTCATTTTAATTTCTCTCATTGCTTGTATCATATCCAAACATATGTATCCTCCAATTTTTAGACATCTTTGTCGATTGATCGGAAAGACTTGAACAGGGTTTCTGGAAAAAGAACTTGTATTGAATTAAAACTTTGGAACCTTTTAGGCGGAAACATCACCAAACATGACATTCTCCCCATCTTAAACTCTTGGGGAAATGTGGAGTTTTATTTTGGTATGACTGAACCCCAGAGAGAGGCGGCCTATGTATCCTTTCGGAATCAAGTCGAACGTAGTTCAGGAAACATTTTTGTTTTGGTTTTTATTTTGAGTTTTAATTTTTTTCTTTTGTTTGCCATTTCATTCAGGTGCCAAAGAGGTTAATCAAAGAAAGGTAACCGGCTCAAAAGGGTTTACAAAAGTTGGCAGTGTTTGGGGTAGCGTGAATGAAAGCCTTTGTCATTTCGACAGGGAGAACCAACATCACGAAAAGGTAAAACATAGTACCTTTTGACTGCATCTGCATTGACAGCCGTTTCGGGTTCATTTCGTTCGATGTCCCCCAAGTACAATGCTCCTTTTGGTAGCAGTTTCCTTCTCGAAGCTTGGTCCAGCTACTGTTGGCGGCACCGTGGCAGAGGTTGGTGGTGCGGTAAAAATGTTGGAGGATACACCGGAAAATAGTGCCTGGGGGCGGAACTCAGAAGGAATTCCGGTGACATGAGATGATATAGTCGGGTACACGAATGGGGTAGCTGGGTAACTGATAGGTATGTTGGAGGTTCCGCCTGTTCTGGGAACCAACTCGGGAAAACCAGGGATTGTGTTGGGCGGTTCCCTTCCTTAAGACCAGGCGTCCCACATTTCCAACATGCGGCAACGGAGTATTCTATTTTCTTCAGTCGTGGCTGACTAAGATGTCGGGATGACCAAGCTCGGGTCATCCTCAGAGGAGTTGATGATTGGCAGGTGACTTTCCGATGTCATTTCAACACTCCCTTTCGATTTTGTGAAGTATGGGTGTGAAGCCAAGTTACCGCAAAACCAACCACCTAAAAACAACACCTTAAATAAAACCACAAAACCGTTAGATTGAGGCATTCAACATATAGGGAATCAGACGTTGGGGGTATGCAATGCATCTGGGCAGTTAAACGCTTTCTACATGTCTTGTATCGGTTGAGTGTTTCATCCCGGCTTTTTGAAATTTCTTTATCTTCTCTGCTCTCTCCTTTTTTTTCAAAATATTATTTCTTTCTTCTTCTAGATTATTTTTTTCCTTTTTAGGGCTATGATCAACTCCTATGTGGATTGCCTACGTATCAAGACGCCGCGTGAATTAGATCATCACATAGTTCAATGAATAAATAAAAAAGGAAATAAACATTTTGATTTTCAAATTTCATTTCATTAAGTAAAACATCAAAGTTCATTCGTTACAAAAGACTCTGACATATGTTCTTGGAAATTCAAAAACTACAAAAGACTTAAAGTAGACTTAAACAGACTGCAACAGGAAAATGAAATACAGACTCAAAAGGGACATCATGAATACATAAGTGCCTCTATTGCTCCAGGGGCCCATGGGACATCAGCCGGTCTCGCCTGGGGCCTGCGTGCCATGTCTTGGTGGAGGCGATACAATTCATCCATTATCTGGGAGACGAAGATGATCGCCGAAGTGAAGAAGGTAGATCGGGCCATGTCCTCGCACTCTTGGCATTTTGTAACAACATAATCAACAATTTCTCTGACCCTTTATCTGACGATACCCTTTTCCTGAATAAGCGCCCAATCTGCTGGGATCTAGCCTCTAAAACCTGGGTGGCCTTATGGTTATGTTCTTGCAACTGTTTCAAATCTTGTTCTAATCGAGCCATGAGTGCATAGCAGTGTTCCCTTTCTGCTTTGAAATTATTTGCTTGCTTAGCGCTACCTTTTCTTTCTGGCCTGTGACTTCTTGGTCATATTTTCTTTTCATCTTTTGAACAAACTCTACCCTTTCCTCCGCATTTCTTGCCAATTTTGCTCGAGGTCTGGTCAATTCCTACTCATCTTTGTCCAAATCATCCCCATAGTTGCACATTTTTTTGCCTATGACTATTGATAAGTCTTTTATCAGTTCTGCTTCTCTCTGGATTCTCAGCAGCTATTTTCATTTTTTGTATCTCGGCTCGGAGAGCCTCATTCTCTTTGGTCAACCTATTTTTCTCCCCTTCAACTGTGGCGGCTTGCAAACTGTTTTCTAATTTGATATCTCTGATCTGGGCATCCAACTTGCTTATTGTAGCCCTGTAGTTGTTCTCTTTTTCCAACCAAGCCCAATGATCTTGTGCTTCATTAGTAAATTATTGCACATGGGGTCTCTTGGCGGGCCGTTCCGGCTCTTGATGCTCTCTACCCTTCTACCATACCAAATGTTGTAGCCAGGCTCCACCTCACCTCTGGATAAGTCCCTTACTCGAGTCTGTGGCTCCAAAAATCTGCACTGATGCCAAATCTGGCGGACCCTATCTTCTGGAAATGCAGCTCTTGGGCACAATTCAATGACTTGTCGACTTAGGTCTTCATCGTGTGGAACATTTTGATGCCTTCCTAGTTGTCGTAAGGCCCGGTGTAGGGCATACGGCTGAATACTTTGGAGACCCATCAATAGAAGATAGTATACTTAGGCTGACATACAGATGTCTTCATTGATAGGGAGCCAACCGAATGTCCATTCACTTTGGTTGGCAGTCAAAAAACATAAGTGTGCAAGCCAGGCTTCTGTGCCTTCTGGAAATTCATGACCCTGTACCCGAGTCCCATGTTCTTTAAGGCTATTTAGGCCAGTGAGACCGTAGTTCATATAAGTCGGGTGATGGCAGAGATGTTCAATCATCCAGATTTGCAAGAGTAGATTGCAGCCCTCGAAGAACTTTCCTCCGGATTGGAAAACAGTTAAGGCACGGTAGATTTCTGCTACGATCATTGGTACAAGAGTGCCATTAGACTTTTTAATCATGAAATCGGCTCCTCCTACGAGTCCAATATCTTTACATCCATTGCTCATCGGGAAGATTAGGATACGCAAGAATGCTACCACATAGGCCAACGCCCGGTGGGCCTCCCATTTGCTTTGATTCCCGTGATAGGTCAAACCGGTATTCTCAGCTTCAAAACCCCTAGGATCCCCGTAGCGACGGTAAAGGAAGTAAAATTTGCAGAATCCCTCTGATAAGTTTGGATCTTGGATTTCCCGACTGATTCTTAGAAGGTCCAGAAATTTGTGAGGAGCCACAGCTCTGGGTGCTACCGGATAATGGCTTATGAGATTCTCACTAAGGCCAGCATATCCTGCTATTTCTTCCAGTGTGGGTGTCAAATCAAAGTACGAGAAATGAAACACATTGTATGCTGGATCCCAAAATAGTATAAGAGCCTCGATGATATCCAACCTCGGCTTAATCTTCAAAACGTCGGTGAGTGCACCCAAAGATTTTACCACGGAACCTCTACTGATCTCCCCCAGTTCTCTCCACCACATATGGAGTCCTACCAGAATTTCCTCTACAGCTTTAAAAGGGATATTTTCAACGGTTCTCATCCTGCACATTTATTTAGGTGATTGGTTAAGAAAAAGCAAAACCATGATTTATTTTTTGACCAAAGATAAAAAGGTGCTATTTTTGCAATAAGTTTATAACTAATTGAAAATGGAACATCTTTGCAAATACGGCCCTTCAGCACTCCGGGAAGGAAGATTTTATGGTTGTGTTTGCTAATTGGGTCAAAAAAATTTGAAAAAGACCATAGGTGGCTATTCTTGCAAAACAGCCTTCTAGTGCCCCATTGGGACATTTTGGCTATTTAGACAAGAACGTCGTCACCTTTATTTATGAACATATTTTGTATTTTTGAAAAATAAGGTTGGACCCGATGAGGGTTGCATATGTATCCCACACCGATGGGAATCAAACAATGCGTAGTTTGGGAAATTTTGACACGATTTGAAAAACATGCACTAACTCATTTCATTTTTTGAAATAGAATTTTCTTTTCTCCATTTTTTTCAAAATTTTGGCGGAGTTTCGAGACAATTTCGAATATCGGTGTTTTTTATCGAAAATCTTTTCTATTTTATTTCGCTCTTGGTTTTTCTGACATTTCTTTTATTTAGTCGGTCGAAAAACAAGCTGAAACAGAATAATGTACACATAGCCAGGTAGGATCCATCAGGATGGTCTTTATTTCGGGTTCACCTGTCCTAGACAGACCCAACCCCTATGTTGAGTCCCCTAAGTCAAATGCACATGATGCAGATAATCATTCCTACTAGGGATCCGGCATGAGGATATGTTATTCTATGTTTAAATCTTGGGGTTTTGTTCTAGACCAGGCTTACCCAAGAGGACAGCCCGAGCCGAGGAGGAGCAACGTGCCGTGAATACAGAAGCTTCACCGGCTCTGCAACTTCTCTGTACCTCGTTCTAAAATTTTGAATGACTCTAACAGAAAAGAAGTCACACGAAGTGCACATTTCCCAGATGATTTAGAAGACTCTGAGAGAAAAGGGTTTTGGCACAATTTATATATAATTCAGATAATATCAAAGCGGTAAAAAGCGACATTTATCATGTTAGGTTTAAACATGTAAAAATCAAATAATAAAGCAAAATAAAACAGTTTATTCTAAGCTCGAATTATTGAAACATGAACCAGAGATTCTGGGTTCGAATTCTGAAGCAGAATCGCTAGAGCTGTCACACCTCCTTTTTCACCCCGGTATGGGTTGGGGATAATGGAGTTTTTCCAATTTAAGTGACATAATCGATTTTGGGATTATTTTATTTATTTTTCAGAGTTGTCACCCGGATTTTTTATGGTATTCCGGGACACCATTTAGTTTATTAAAATCCCAAATCGAGGAGATTTTGACTCTGTTTTTAAAAAAATATCTACAAACCAGAAATCCGGGTAAGGAATTTTGTTAACCCGGGAGAAGGTATTAGGCACTCCCGAATTCCATGGTTCTTGCACGGTCACTTAACTATTGATATTTGGATTAATTATATGATTATTTACATATTTAAAAAACCTATTGTGCATTTTATCCCTTTTACTTTTTAGTCGCTTTTAATATTTATGGATTATTCATAAAACAAGTCACGATGGCGTGCACTTGTCATTTTTGGACACATTGTAAACGTGCCACATGAAATGCACCCGCGATTTACAACATGTGATTTTATTATTGTTCGATGTTGTGGTCGGGGGCATGAGTTGTCACACCCGAGTGTAGATTATATAATCATGACTATGGTCATGATTGTTAGAATGCTTATTTGAAGCAATAGTTGATTATTTTCTAAGTTTTGTGATTTCAGTTTAAAAGAGGTGTTTTAGCCTATAGGATACGTACGAAAGTCATCTAAGATTAAGTTTTCTATCCTAAAAGACAAGTGTTTGGGCTATGACCATGTTTACCCCAATTTATCACATTGGGTCATCCTAGTCTTTGGCTATTTGTGAAAAGGTGATACAAGATTCGAACTAAAATAAATCAAATAAAACGTTTAGGGAATGAATAAGTCAACACATTTCGAATTATATGGTGATAAATAGGGCATGCTTAGATTAAGATTATAACATCATATAAAGATAAGTAAGGGTTCACTACCATTTGACCCGTTTAGCAAGCAAGGGTATTTTATACATGGTTTATGAATCTAAAAGGGCTTTCCTTAAACTTTGTTACAAATGGTTGTTTGAAAATCAAAATAACAAAATTTCTTGAGTTAAAATTATTTGATCATTTTAGGAAAGACCTTAAATCACAAATATTAGAATATGTTAAACTGAATCTTTGCTATTTCCATTCAGAACAACAAAGCAGTCTAAAAATTTCAGATTTAAACTCTATCCTTTGTTGTTCGATTTGAAACTCATTTCAGTGATGCAAAATTTTCCGTAAGTTCTGTAAATGAAATACTCATTATACTGATATAAATGGACTGATCATAAGTCACTTAGTGTAATTACTAGGTCCAACACTCTAGGCCCCATAGCCTGAAATCTAGACCTTATTGGGCCTAATTGGGCCATATTCACGAATCAAGCCTAGGTTGAATGACCTTCACAGGTCCGGCCCAGATCACCATGATTTCTTTCATAATTTAGAGAAAAACAAAAATTCCAGATTTAAAAAAAAAAGAGAAGGAAAACGCCACTGAATGAAATTTAAATAGAGTCCAGTCCTTATTTACAATTTGAAATTTGAAGTTTGAATAAGCTGATATAGTTCTATGATCAATATACTTAAATTATAGCTGAAACAAGAAACAAGATGACCTTGAAATCCCTACAAATGAAATACAACAAAATACTGTTTTTATTCATAAATTCACCCTAATCAACTATCCTAACTTTTGTCACTCTAACTCCACACTGCTAAGTCCATTGATGCCTCTAGCTCGAGTACTCAATACCTGCACCTTCTATTTTCAAACGACCAAAATGAATCTATGCAACATCAGGGAGTGAATCTGACCATTGGAGGGTCAGATTCACTTCCTTCAATGCTTTTTTTTAAAGTAAGACCTTTATAGCCCCAATTGGAGCTTAAGCATACAGTTTTAGCAACCAATAGTCATAGGAAAAGTTGAACACACATATACATTTGGCCACATGGTTCAGATTTCATAATAGAACTTAAAGAAGGCCCAAGACAATGGTTAGCTCATGGCTTATTGATACTAGTTAGCACAAAATTTACACTTTGTAAGATTAACAAAAGAGTCAGACATACCAGCAAATTTCAGACCAAACAAACACAGATTTTTGAGTCTATGAATTTCATTCAAGGGAGAATTTGTTACATACCTGTTATAGAGAAAAATCAGCAAAGAGTGTGACCAAATAAAGGTAAGAAAAACCAGAAAGAAAGAGAGCTTAATAACAACAAATAAGAACAGTAGCCAACCAGCAATGGATTCCCAGTAACCATAGTTTAAATAAACCAAATTTTAAGTGAAAAATCAACAAGGAAACTAGTTTTTCCCAGGAAAATCATAGCCAAAAGAAGACCAATTTTAGATTTTTCTTGCACTAATAATTTGGTATTTTTCAGTGTTTTTCTGTTTTTCATAATGAAGGCAATTTGCTAGTGTGCGTGTGTGTAATTTTCTGCATTTTTCTTATGCAAAAATCTGTCTCAACATCTGTGGTAAAAGTAGTGTCTAAAAATTTGTATTTTCATAGAATAGGGTAGGGTATTTATAGGGATTTTTAGGGTAGCAACTTATTAGCATATTCCTTATCTAATTGGGCTGAAAATAGTACAGGTACAACTGTCAAACCTTATCCTATTGGACAGATTATTCCTATTGATTCCAGCCCTTATCCCCTTTTAAATTTACTGTTTTACCCCCTAGAAAAATCTGATTTTCTGATATTTCCTAATTCTAGAAGTTTCTTGGGTTGTTACACCCAAGATTCTTCAATTGAGATTCCTGTACTACCCCTCAATACCCTTATAATTACCCTTTTAATGTTAAAGGTTGAGTTATTTATTATTGTTGACTAATTTGACCTATTTGAATGATCAAGCTTAATAGTTAACCACTAATGAAGAAACTGAGTTTTGAAACCCTAAATAAAGACTAGCAATTGATCCTAGGTGAATTATTTTCAAGACATAAACTATTTAATTCAAGTGATCCTACTATGTGATTTGCTTAGCTATTATACTTGATTAATTATCCTAAATTAGGAGTTAGACCTTTACGTTAGACCAATTTACAATGATTAAAGGAAAAAGAAGCAAGCCTAAGTTAAGCTACCCATGTATGATTAACAAAAATCAGAATTTCAACACAGTATTACTAGCAAATTAGCACTGGCCGAGTGAAGTACACAAATAGTTCCTAATGATTTGGAATGCAATATCAGAAGTTGAATGGCTATTTTAAAACAGAAAACATTAAGGGAAGCGGGACAAAGGAAAGTATGAAAAAACTCAAACCAAAACAAGTGAAATAAGAAGTTAAAACTAGGTTACTAATTCAAATAGCCCTAAATATTGCCTGAGTAAACTACCAACGGAAGTTGATCAATTAATACACGTTAGGGACTAACGACAGAAAATAATATATCATGAAACCCTAGGCTAACAAATCAGTGTTAAATAACAAAAGAAACAAGCTAAAACAAATATGCAAAACTTCAAAATCAGTCAACCACAATAGTTGAACAAACAGATCGAAAAAGGTTATGAAAACCTAAACTAACAGTTCAAGGTTTAAATGGCTAAAACAGAACCTAACCTAGGTAGCAAATTATTTAAACAAAGAAAGTGAGAAAGGGAGTACCAGTTAGGTTGGCACATGTTTGAGTCGTTAGTTCCTTTGAGATCGGTCAGTGAGATTTTTTTAGGTTTTTTAGATTCTTAGATCTGAAACTAAAGAAATTTGGAAATTTTTTTTGCGGAGATAGGTGAGATATTAGGGTTGAGAGGGAGGAGAAGATCATTTGGTGAAGTTTTCGAGTGGTTCCGCCGCCCGCAAGCGGTTTTCGGACGGCGGAGCCGGTGAGGGCAGCTAGGGTCTGATTTAGGGAGAGAGACGAGAGAATGGGGGTGTTCTGGGGGGTAAGGGTCCGTTTGGACAGTTTTATAGGAATGGGAGGGGAGTTTGGGAGCCGTTGGATCAAAACGATCCAACGGCTGGGATTGATTTGAATTGAAACGGTGTCATTTGGGTAATATGGGGGCTGGACCAAGTTAGGGAAATTGGGCTGGGTGTATGGGTATTAGGGATTTGGGCTTGGTTTCAATTAGCCCAATCCGGTTTTAGCCCCCCTTTTTAGCAAACTTAGGTCAATTAATCAAATTAAATAATTCTGATTTAATAATAATTAATTTTAACCTAATTTCATCTAATTATAACTTAATTAATGAGTTAATTAAAAGTGAACTATTAATTATCACTCATAATCACTTGAAGAGCAATTTTTGTAATTTTTTTTAATAAAATGATTGAATTAGGCCACTAAGTATTAAATTGAACCAAAACCTAATTATGGAATTTTAAAATACATTTGTTATTATTATAAATTTTAAAAGATGATTTATGATCATACAGTGCAAATAATTCACAAATAAACACTGGAATTTAACAAAAATCCATAAAAATTGAATAAAATTTGTAGGAGTATGTAGTAGGTGAAAAATTACATGCTCACAATGAACTTCTAAGAATAGAATTTACAAAGCTGAAACGAAATAATACATCTTCTGTTTGAAATGTACATAAACAGAGTTTTATAGATCTAAAGCTACCACGAACAAGGGGCAACTTCAATCGGAAAGTAGATACATCTTCAATCAAGCTACCATCGTACGCAGCAACATCAATAACCAACATTTGCACGCAAGGTGCAGAAGTGTAGTATGAGTACAACCGACCCCATGTACTCGGTTAGTAAAAACCTAACGTTTGGTTGAAAGTAGTGACAAGCTAACACAAGGTCGGGTCCAATACTAATATTCTAAAACAGTACATAACAACATAATACAAGTAATAAAAGAGGTATCTCAGAAGTAAAATGCTCATCTCGTTCACAGTTCCAGAAAATAAACATGATTTTCAAGTAACTTAGTGAAAACTCAAATCTTTTACCGAAAATGCCAGAAATACGAATAAGTTCGAAAACTGTGGTTTTTCCCAAAATCCTTTCAACAATGAGTAAGATGTTTCATTATTCATTCCAGATAACAAGTGAAAAATACCTCTCCATGCCCACCTATCAATGTGTGTAAAAAGGTCATGAATGACGTGATACTATATAGCATGAGGAAAAATGCATCTCTATGCATGTATGTCATGTGTGCATGAAAATGCCATGTACTTCAGAGATGAATCATGTACTCGCACTCTCAGACTACTCAATGTCACTGCTCAATACTCAGCACACTCAAACACTCAGCGTTGTACAATAACCGCTACAGCGTGCAGCCCGATCCACACATATATATAGTCAACTGCGCTCATTGGGGTGTGCAAACTCTGAAGGGGTTCCTAAAGCCCAAGCGCTATAATCTGCACAGATAACTCATGAATATGACTAAGTACAAAATATAAATAAAATATGTGAAATAACAAAAAGAAATGACAATTATGGGTCTTTTAACAGTATCGGCATAAAGCCAAAACATGATATCTAGCATGATTGAAAGCTGATTTACATTATTGCACGGTGAAGACATAGATATTAACAAAATAGGACTACTATATAGTGCTATGGGAACAACAGAGTCCCAATTCACTTGGTACGCGCCCACACGCCCGTCACCTAGCATGTGCATCACTCAATACCAATCTCATAGCACGTATATTGGGCTTTCATACCCTCAACACTTAGTTTAGAAGAGTTACTTACCTCTAACAAGCAAATTCTGATACCGAGCAAGCCAAATACTCCAAGAATGCCATCTCGCATGTTATGACCTCCGAGCGCCTCGAAATAACCAAAAAACAACTCAAATACATCAAACAATGATAAAGGAACAAACACCAACTGAAAAAGGTCAAATCATTAATCAAAAGCTCAAAATCGGCCAACAGGCCCAACCCGGGCCCGCACCTCAGAACCCGACAAAACTCAAAAAACCCGTCAACCTATTAAATTACGAGTCCAACCATACTATTTTTTCTCAAATGCGATTCCGAATCATTGTTCAAAACTCAAAATTTCATATTATGAAACTTTAGGCTAAAACTCCCAATTTCCTCATTAAAAATTCATCAACCAATGCTAAAATCGAAGATAGATTCACGAAATATAACCAAAACCAAGTAGAGAACACTTACCCCAATTCATATGGTGAATATCGCCTCAAATAAAGGTTGTTGGGGCATTGGTCAGCGCGAATGACATAACCAGAAACTCATAATCACCATATCTAGTCCTGAAAGCAGTCTTCGGGATGTCGGGCCCCCGAATCTTCAACTGATGATAGCCAGAACGCAAGTCAATTTTGGTAAACACCCTGGCACCTGCAACTGATCAAACAAGTCAACTATACAAGGAAAGGGATACCGGTTCTTCACTGTAACCTTGTTCATCTGCGGATAATCAATACACATACGCATAGAACCATCTTTCTTCTTCACAAACAACACCGGAGCTCCCCAAGGTGACACACTAGGCCGAATGAACCCCTTATCTAGGAGTTCCTGAAGCTGCTCCTTTAATTCCTTTAGCTCCACTAGCGCCATACGATAAGGTGGGATAGAAATAGGCTGAGTGCCTGGCACCAGATCAATACCAAAGTCAATGTCCCTGTCAGGTGGCATGCCTGGCAGGTCTGCAGGAAACACGTCCGGAAAGTCACGGACCACAGGAACCAAATCACTAGAGGGAGTCTCACCACTGACATCCCTCACGAAAGCCAAATAGGATAAAAACCCTTTTTCAACCATACGCTGGGCCTTCAGATAGGAGATCACCCTACTAGGTACATACTTAGAAGAACCTCTCCACTCAACCCTCGGACATTCTCACATAGCTAAGGTCACGGTCTTAGCATGACAATCAAGAACAGCATGACACGGAGATAGCCAATTCATGCCCAATATTACGTCAAAATCAACCATGCTAAGTAACAATAGGTCCACTGGGGTCTTCAGACCCCTAATAGATACCACACACGATCGATACACACAGTCCACTATAATAGTATCACCCACCGAAGTCGAAACATGAACAGATGGGCAAAATATGATGAGACATAAGAATATGTAGAACCAGTGTCAAATAAAGACAAAGCATCTCGGTGACAAACTGAGACAATACATGCGATCACTACATCGGAGGCCATAACATCTGGCCTGGCTGGAAACACATACATATGGGTCTGACCTCCACCTACTCAACCTCCCTCTCTAGGGCGGCCTCTAGCCCCCAACAAGGCTTACAGCCCAAATATAGAAATAGTTTTTAGAACATAATTTAACATATGATTTAGAGTAAAATACACAACTCAATAGTTGCCGCAGAGAGGACCAACTCCAAATCCAAAAATCAGTGCATGCCACACACTCGTCATCTGGCGTGTGCGCATGTCTAAAAATAGTGAGAAATACAAAATCTGCGGTTTCATACCCTCAGGACAAGATATATAGTCATTACTTACCTTCACCCAGGCCAAAATACTAATCTGCGATGTTCTTGCCCCTCGAATCGGCTGCCGATTGCTCCAAATCTAACCAAAACCAGATTAACATCATCAATATACGCTAAAGCAACAAAGTCCAATCGAAAACTATCAATTTTAGGCAAAATTCCCGAAACTGGCTAAACTCGAGACCTGGGCCCACATCTCGAAATTTGATAAAAATCGCGTCAAAAGAATCTTTATCCCTTCCCGAGTCTATACATATAAAATGTATCAAAATCCGACCACAAACAACCCCTAAATTTCTTAATTACAAGTCTCAATTTCCAAAGCCCTAAACCCCCAATTTATGCTATTTAATCCACTAATTCCAAGCCTAATCTATCACATAACAACATAGAACCGAGTTTATAGTCCGAGAAACTTACCTCCACTAAAGACCCTCGAAATGCTCCTTCGAATATCTCCCAAATTGACTCAACCCGCATGCAAAATGAAGAAAAATGCCAAAATTTCTCGGAGAAACATATTTATACTTCCTTCCCAGTGAAACCGCACCTGCGAAATTCCACTGAAAGTCCAAGTCTCGCACCTGCGGTGTTTTACCCGCACCTGCGGCTTCGCAGGTGCGGCCCGTGCCTCACACCTGCGACTTCCTCCAGCCAGACCTCTTTTCGCACCTACACAAGAACCATCGCATATGCGGCCATCGTACCTACGGCTCCCCATTCGCAGGTGCGGCCACACCAGTAAAATGGCACCAGTAGTAGATTTGCTGCAAATTCCTAAGTCCAAAGCTCCGTTAACCATCTGAAATTAATCCCGAGCCCCTCGGGACACCAACTAAACATACCGATACATCCCATAACCTCATTCGAACTTAGTCGAGCCTTCGAAACACCAAAAACAACAAAAACACCAAAATCACATCAAATTTAAGCCTATGAAGTTTGAAACTTCTAGATTTCGCCAAGGAGGTCGAAACCATCCAAAACACATCCGATTGTCCTGAAAATTCACACACAAATCAAAAATTACATTACGAACCTGCTAAAACTTCCAGAATTCCATTCCGACCCGTATAGCCTATTTTCCCTGCTCGCCGGAAATCGCCAAAAACTAACTTTCGTCAATTCAAGCCTAATTCTACATGACATCAAAACTTCATTCTGAGCACACTCCTAAGTCTCAAATCACCTAACGAAGTTATTCGAGCCATAAAATCTACATTCCGAGGTCGTTCACCAATAAGTCAACTCCCGGTTGACTATTCCAACTATTAAGCCAATTTAAGAGACTATGTGTCTCAGTTCTCACCACGACCACTCTGAACCTGAACCAACCGCCCAACACAACATAAATAGGCTAAGCAACATATGATAAAGTGGAAATGGGGCTAATCTCACGGAACGACCGGCCAGGTCGTTACACTTAGATTCTAGCCATATACAAATCTTGAAAATTCCAAATCGCTAGATTTAAATCTTGAATCCATTAGAACCATTCATGTGAGTTATCCACTTTTTTCTCAAATCTCAATTAACCGACCAAATGGACCGAACGACCTGTGCCCCATTAGCACACTAACACCCAAGGGAGTAACCCACACTCCTAACCAACCGAGCAAATTCCTACTCCACGCACAAATTCTGGCTCCAAGAATGCCATCTCGCGTGTTACAACCTCCGAACGCCTCGAAACTAACCAAAAATAGCTCAAATACGTCAAACAATGCTAACGGAACCAATGTCAATCGAAAAAGGTCAAATCTTTAATCAAAAACCCAAAATCAGCCAAAAAGCGCAACTAGGGACCGCACCTCAGAACTTGAAAAAACTCACAAAATTCGACAACCCATTCAATTACGAGTCCAAGCATACTAGTTTCACTCAAATCCGACTCCGAAACGATGTTCAAAACTCAAAATTTTATATTATGAAACTTTAGGCCAAAATTTCCTCTTTAAAAATTCATCAACCAAAGAAAAAATCGAAGATAGATTCACAAAATATTACCAAAACCGAGTAGAGAACACTTACCCCTATTTATATGGTGAAAATCACCTAGAAGATTGCCCAATTTTGAGCTCCCCAACTCAAAATATGTTTAATTAACAAAACTCGTATTTTAACATTGTTCCACATTGTTTCTTGTGCCAAAAGAACTCGAAACTCACTTTTAATGCCTCAAATGGATTCCTTGTGAAATTCTACTCAAGTTAGGCTCTTGAATCTGTAAAGACCCGGCCGGTCGTTCCGTGAGATTAGCCACGTTTCCTCCGTTTCTGCTTTATCATATGTTTCATATCCTATTTATGTTGTGTTGGGTCGGTTGGTTCAAGTTCGGAGTGGTCATGGTAAGAACTGAGGCACTTAGTTTCTTAAATTAGCTTAATAGTTGGAAAAGTCAATTGGGAGTTAACTTATTGGTAAACGACCTCGGAATGTGGATTTTATAGCTCGGATAGCTTCTTAGGTGATTTGGGACATATGAGTGTGCTCGAAATGAATTTTTGATATCCGGTGTAGAATTAGGCTTGAATTGGCGAAAGTTAGTTTTTGGCGATTTACGGTCGGCAGGGAAAAATAGGCTATCGGGGTCGGAATGGAATTCCGGAAGTTGGATCAGGTTCATAATGTAATTTTGGATATGTGTGCAAATTTTTAGGTCAATCGGATGTGTTTTGGTTGGTTTTGGCGTCATTGGCGAAATTTAGAAATTTCAAAGTTCATAGGCTTGAATTTGATGTGATTTTGGTGTTTTTGCATTGTTTTTGGTGTTTCGTAGGCTTGACTAAGTTTGAATGATATTATGGGATATGTTGGTAGGTTTGGTTGAGGTCCCGTAGGCCTCGGGTGTATTTCGGATGCTCAAATGGCACTTTTGGTCTATGGGAGATTGCTAGTTTTCTGGTGTTTTAGCAGCAGTGGTTTGTTCATTGGGATCGTGTGAGTTCATCCACGATCAGGTAGAGTAAAGATTGAGGAAGGCATATTTGTTCTATGCTATCGCATAATAAGGTTTGCGATCGCATAGGTTGGGCAGCCAGAGTAGTGCGGTCGCGTGTGGTGCATTGCAATCGTATAGGTGTTCTGAGGCACGTGAGAGGGATGGATGTTTGAGCTATGCGAAAGCGTGTGATGGTATGCGGATGCATAGAGTGGGTTGGAATGGGCATCGCGAACGCGTACCTGGAGACGCGATCGCACTGAAGGAATATTTAGTGCTGGGCAGAATGTTTTAAATAGCCCTTGCTTACGAATTTTCGTCTATTTTCCTCCATTGTTGAGTGGGTTTGGAGCTCTTTGAGAAGGTTTGAAGAGGAAATCGAAGGGAATCACTTGGAGGTAAGATTTTCGACTTCATAACTCGATTCTATGTCGTTTTCTAAGTAATTAAACCAAAACAATTTTGAATTTAAACCCAAATTTGGGGAGGTTAGGTGCATGAGAATTGAAAGTTTCTTTTGATTATTTGAGTGGGCAATTGTGGTCCGATTTTGGTGTTCTTTGTATGTATAGAATTGTGGGAGGATGAGGATTCTAGTGATGTAAATTTTATAGAATTTCTAGACGTGAGCCCGGGGCTCGGGTTTGGCCAATTTCGGGAATTGTGCTTAAAATTGATAGCTTTCGATTGGGTTTTGTTCCTTTAGCGTATATTGATTATGTTAATCTAGTTTTTGCTAGATTCGGAGGAATCGGGAGCCTATTTTAGGGGCAAGAGCATCGTGGATTAGTATTGTGGCCCGGTAGAGGTAAGTAATGGCTATAAATCTTATCCTGAGGGTATGAAACCCCGGACTTCGTATTTGCTCACTATTTTTAGAATGGCGCACATGCCGGATGACGAGTATGTGCCGTGCACTGATTTTTGGATTAGACTTGGTCCTCTTCGCGGCAACTATTGAGTTGCATATTTTTCCTCTAAATTATATGTTAAATTGTGTTAAACTATTGATATATTTGGGCTATAAGCCATGTTTGGGGCCTCGTGCCGACTTGTTTAGACCCCTTGGGGGCTTTTTACTGCTATTTTTTCTCACTTTGTTGACTTATGATTTACACTCAGTCATGTTATGTTTAATTATTTTCGAAACTCAGCCTTATTCACATTGTCTTGAGATATAAATGATGTTTTTGAGTCGAGTACCCCGTTTTTACTGATACGCCCGAGGGGCTTTTGTGAGTTTCTGACTAAGTGACGTCGAGGGCCTGATTGTGAGGATATGATATGCCACGAGGTGGCTTGATATTAGCACTTGGGCTAAAGGAGCCTCTCTGAAGTCTGTACACACCCCCAGTGAGCGCGTGTACCTACTGAGTGTGAGTGCCGAGTGACAAGCGATTGGGAGGCATGAGTGATAGTGACGTTGGTTGAGGGGCTGGTACTGAGTGAATGTGAGGTATGCTGAGTGATGTTCTACCCGAGGGGTTATTTATGATTCATGTTTCAGCCCGAGGGGCTACTTATGACTTATTTCATTTTACACTAAATTCTTCAGGTATTTTTATTTCTGAAATTGTTGGAAAACACATTTTTCAAAGGATTTTACTGAAGTTGGCTTTTAAGGCATGTTGATTTCACATATATATGTATATAATGTTAGAAAGAAAGGTTGCGCATATTGTGAACTGATGATTTGATTTTATGTGTTTCTTACTTCTTAGACTTGATTTATTTTCATTACTACTAAGTTGGCGTACCCACATTACTCCCTGCACCTCTGTGTTCATATACAGGTGCTGATACCGAGCGTTAGTCATCCATTTTCATGCGGAGCCGGAGTCGGGATATAGAGGTAGATGCTCAGCGTCCACAGCATCTCTGTTTTCCCTTTCTTGTTTTCTACCTAGTTCTTCGTTCCGAGGTTTTGTATTATAATAGTAGACTTTTTGGTATATTCCTTAGATGCTCATGACATGTTGACTCCGGATCTTGGGGATGGTTTTAGACTGTTTAACTGTTTGTTTTGCTTAATGGATTCAGTAATTTTATATACGTTTATGAAATGTTGAAAATAGAGTTGGGATTTTGGAAAGAAATTGTAAATATGTGATTGTTGGCTAGCCTAGTTCCACGGTAGGCGCAATTACGGCTGGTTTAGGATTTGGGGTCGTGACAAGTCACTCCATTTGACCTTATATTGAAGGAGATATGTTGGTTTTAATATTGAAAATAGTGCAGGTTTCTAAATAAAAATCAGTGGCAATTTCGTAATTAATCTGAAAAATCGACTAACCCAATTCTTAGTAAAATGACCATAAATTCCTCATACGATGGCCAAATTCAACAATTCTTTTTTCTATGGCTCCATAATTACAATAAAGATCCAATGATTAAATAAGAATAGAAATTGGATCTCATTTGCTTAATGTAGTACCATTTATGCTTGAAGAAACGACGTCGAAACATAAGAAAAAGAGCATAACACAACCCGAACCTATCCGAAACTCACCCGAGCCCCTCGGGATCCCGCCCGAACATACCAACAAGCCCCATAAAATAACACGGACCTACTTGAGACCTCAAATCACGCATAACAACATCGAAACAATGAATCACATCACAAATCAAACTTAATGAACTCTTCAAATTCCAATTTTTTCCAATTAGTGTCGAATCTTTCTAGAAATATCCAATTGCAAATCCAGGAATACGCCTAGTCCAAAATTACCATTCGGACCTAACAGAACCATCAAAACTCCAATCCGAAGTCAAATGCTAAAAAGTCCAACTTGTTCAACTCTTCCTACCTAAAGCTTCAATCATAAAGTTCATTCTTCCAAATCGATTCCGTACAACCTGAAAACCAAAAACGACAATTCACACAAGTCATAATACATCATACGGAGCTACTCATTCACGTAAACTACAGAGTGAAGTGCAAATACTCAAAATGACCGGTCGGGTCGTTAAACCACTTGTCTCGAAGCCATATAAAATAACCTCTGATAACCCACAATACTCTTACTCCATAACTTCAATAATCGCGTATTGTAATTCAACTTAATCCTTTACAACTCATGTTAGCACAATTCATAAAATACCTCAAATCATTTGTTGGACTCACATTCATCCTTGTGACGGTCAAGACAACTTCCTCAAACGATATAAACTCAGATTGAAACACATGTAACCCACCGATAGAAACAAACTCTCCACATAAACATCATTGGAATACATTTCCATAGACTACCCCGCAGGTGATAACCCACCTACTTATCCTCAACTGTAATCTCTCTTATGACCTCATCCTAGTTGTACCCACTATGCAATTGCTAAATCCTCTCGAATCTGAACTTGTTATAAAGACATAAGAATCGAATTCGTTCCACAAATGAACAACATTAAAAATCCCTAACACACTCATATCTAAAGTGTGTACAATTCATAAAGACAAAAATAAAGCACTGATAGTCCTTTTCACATCCCAAGAGAACTATTATCGTCATATCCAAGCCATTTGAACACATCCCGCAGTCACATCATACTCATAATATATCCATCCCAACCACTCACCGAGCCATAAATCCCACTCCTGGGGAAACTACAGACATATAGGTTTGTACTCGCATAATTATACAATAGAACCACCGAGCCCAAGTTGCAGTATGAACCTGGCCTCAAGTCCTCCAAACTGGCTCATAACCAAAATTGAGAAAACACATCTCATACCTCATATACGGAAACATAAGTCGTCGACACACAACTGATACCGGGCATTCAACATAACAGATGTGTGAGTGGAAGAAATTCAAAGAGATACGCTTTAAGCTGAATCAATACTGCATCATAAGGAAATAAAGATGGGAAATTTTCCTACATGACCAGTACCATCTCGAATATAGGTATGGACGTCATCAAACCGATCTGTAAGACTCTAGTAGACAATTTTTCGATACTCGTAAACCTTATAAACCTAGAGCTTGATACAAACTTTTCATGACCTAAAATCCATCTAGTCATAATGGCACCTAACCCAACCTTCTAGGTAAGCCAAATAGCAGTTAACATAATTCAAATGAGAATAATAAGAGTTAATGATTAAGATAACCGAACTACTATACAAAATCCCGACGATTGGTAGTACAAATCACCAGCCACAATGACTTAGATTTACAAAGTTGGTCAGAAATAATACAACATCTGCTTGGAATGTACATAAACAAAATATAATCTCTAAAACTACCAAGGATAAGTGGTAGTTATATCCGGAAAGTAGGTACATATTTAATGCTTGCTCTTGCCATATACAGCAGCAACAACTCCAAGATTTGCATGCAAGGTGAAGAAGTGTAGTATGAGTAGTATCGACCCCATGTACTCAATAAGTAACAAACCTAACCTCGGGTTGAAAGTAGTGACGAGATCATAAGATGGTCGAGGTCCCACTCCAATAGCAAATAACAACTCGTAATAATTTAATAGAGACATTAAAAGTATATGACTTAAGAGATAAAATGCTCAGCTTGTTCATATGTACGAAAAATATGTTTTTCAAGTAAAACATTCAAAGTTCAAATCTTACAACTGAAATCAATTAAACACGTGTTTATCAAAATAATTGTGTTTTCAGATTCACAACAACAAATAAGACTTTTCGTTTACCAGTTAGCCGAGCAGAATACGTCTCTATGCCCGCATGTCAAATATACATGTCAAATCGTCAAATATGATATTACCGCCTAGCATGAACAAGATACATCTCTATGCCTACATGTCAAATATACATGTCAAGTTAATTATTTCGCAGTGATATCATCAAGTACTCTCACTCCCAACACACTCAAGGTGCCTGGCTCAATGCCCACCTTTATCACACACATAATCACTCTGCATTGTATGGGTGCCTGGCCTCAATGCCCTTAAGAAATCACGTGTATATATTACTTTGGCTGCGCACACTACAAGCATGTCAGACTCCAGAGGGACAGATCCTGCCAAAAGCGCTATGAATAATCATATAGCCGTCACGCCCCAAAACCGAGGAACGAGACCGGTGCCTAACCGGATGAACCCGGTCAAGCAGACCTGTATTGCCTTTCCTACCCAACACATTTCCCCGTGTTCATAATGTACATTTATAAGTGAAACAACAAAATAGAATCAAAGCATGTGTTTACAACGAAAGTCAAATTTACTCTTTTAACATTTTCAACATTTAATCTTCCCAAAGCATACATCCTAAAATACAACACTCTCGATACGAGATCGTGATTACAAACGAGTACGAAAACTACCCCAATACATATATACAACCCACATAATGTCTACGGAGCCTCTAAAGATACAGAAAAGAGTATATAAACTTGCCGGCACAAAGGCCCCGGCTATACCTTAACATAACAGAATATGCAAAAGAAGATGGCATAGACTACGCACGACCCCGAAAGGAAGTGGGGCTCACCAAAACTGCTGAGGAGATGAAAGGAAGGCACCACTATCAGCGGACCGAGCTACCTGCTATAGAACAACCTACATCCATATAAAAGATGTAGCACGCCCGGCAAAAGGGACGTTAGTGCCATGGAATAGTACTAGTATGTATGAACAAGCTTTACTCTAAGTAAAATCAAACAATACACAGATAGGAGACAGTCAAAGAAACCAAAAAATTCTGCACAGAGATACAAGAAACACAAATATGAGTTCCACAGTTTCTTATTTCAATCGTTCTCCTGTTGCGGTGCGTAACCCGATCCCACATTACAATCATATTCCACCCATATTTCTCCTGTTGCGGCGTGAAACCCGATCCCACCATACAATTTTGTTGCGGCATGCAACCCGATCCCACCGTACAATTCTATTGCGGCGTGCAACCCGATCCCACCTTACAATCACATTACACCCTTATAACTTATGTTGCGGCGTGCAACCCGATCCCACCTTACAATCACAATTGATAACAACATCAACCAATCAATTCAATCACAAGGATTTTCATCATCAAGAATATACATTTGTAACAACATAATAATCATGTGAAATCAAGTCCACAGTAATCTTTACCAAACAGTGAGTCATATAAGGCATACCATCAACATATAGTTCAATTAAATAAATCCAAATTTCCTTTCCATTACTTGCTACACAGCATTTAGCACTTAGATACATTCAACAATTTGTTTCATTATCATTTCTTTCGTTTTGCAGCACATCCTGTCATACCGATGTATTCAACATTTAACGAGATTTGCACATGATAGAATAAGCACAAAAAATCACCTTTTCACAATCTCATATAGCATGGTGGCATGGTAATCAACTAGGACAATCAGAGAACAGAATCTTACGCCTCAACATATTAGAACAATCGATTCACATATGCATAAGCCAAAAACTCATACTAAATGCTTGGACACCAACAAGGTGACTCTACGAAGATTAAAGTTAGCCATACATACCTCGAGTAGAATTCCCCTTTAATACCTATGCTCAACCTACCGGACCTTCTATCTCCTCCAATCTAATTTACAAGATGTCATGTTTAGACTTAGAATTAGAAATCATGAACTCATTTGGGCATTTTATCAAACACTATGTGATCCTTTAGATTAATTAGCCCCTTTTTAGAGAAAGATTGCCCTAGATTACTTCCCCTTGCTAGATTATGGTAGATTATTCACATGCATGCAAGGTCTTAACTCTCATATTCAAGAACCAACCTATGTGTGTCCTATTCTTACTAAAATCTGAAACTTTGGGGAAATGGGGTGGAGGCTTACCTCTTATGGTGAAGAAGATGACCACTAATCGATTAATTCCAGGCTTGAGTAGAGATGGCGGACCAACTTGGGGAAGATGAGGACTTCTATCACAAGAACCCACTCTCACTTCTCTCTGTTTTGATCAAATAGTCTTTAAAAATGAAGGGGAGGGGTGTTTTATTAAACTGGGGGTCGGGTTTTAAAATTAGAAATTAGAAGCCCCGAAGCAGGTATGCAGTCAGGAATGTGATCGCATTCCTGTTATGCGGTCCGCATACCTGTCGCATAAGTGGCCTTCAGCTGGGCCAAAAAGAGAAGCAGACTGCCCAGGTATGCGACCACAATGCGATCTGCATACCTGTTATGCGATTGCATAGTGTGTCGCATAACTTCCTCCGCAAAAATATAGGTGCAAGAATGCGACAACCGCCGCATTCGTGAAATGCGATCGCATTTAAGGCCGCATAGGTTCCCTAAAAATGGACAACAACTGTCCAGGTATGCGACCACTATGCGGTCCGCATACCTGATTTGTGATCGCATAGTGAACCGCAGACTCGTACAATTCTGGAAAATTTTATCCTTTAAGTCCTGGGGTACTTTTTACTCCACAAGGGTCCGTTTTAAGAATTTCTACAGTTATAACCATATGGAAAACCATTCGGGCATTTTTTTTAGACCTGAAATTTTATGGGTCTTTACATTCTCCCCCACTTAGAATCATTTGTCCTCGAATGAGGATCGGGGAATCACTTAGTTAAAAGAACACAAAAAAAAAATTTACTAACTCTGATATTTCCTGAAAATTTCCCCAGTGTTTCCTTTGTAATTAGGCCTATCTACCTGTCAGAGAGCCCCTGAAACATATTTTAACCAATTCCTCACATTTTCAGTTACTCTACCAACTTGCATAATCTGGTCATTTTTCAACAAGTTGTATATAATTCATTTACTTCCACAAGCCACACATAGTTCAGTTAACTCCACAAATTTGCACATAATTCAACTATTACCATGAGTTGCACATAATTCAACTAATACAATGAGTTGCGCATAATTCAGCTATTTCAAGGAGTTGCACATGATCCAGCTAATCACAACAACATATACATTTATGGCACAAAGTTTGAGAAGTCACAATAGTAGGGTAATTAGGGGAGTGGAGTGTTCTTGCACAAAATTTGACACCAATGTAATTGCTTAGAGATGACAACTTTCAAAACCACTACCGCACTTATTCAAACAAGTGGGTATATTTATCTTTCATTTCATTTTCCGCTTCCCACGTGGCTTCTTTGACTTGTTGACTCCGCCATAATACTTTGACCGAAGCGACCTCTTTGTTTCTCAACCTACGAACTTGCCTATCAAGAATAGCAACCGGAACCTCTTCATATGACAACTTTTCATTAATTTCAATGGTCTCAACCGGCACGATGACAGATGGATCTCCAACTACCTTCTTCAGCATGGACAAATGAAACACCGGGTGCACTAATGACATCTCAAGGGGCAATTCCAGCCTATACGCCACCTGCCCTATCCTTTGAACAATCCTATATGGTCCGACATACCTTGGTCTCAATTTCCCTTTCTTCCCAAACTGCATCACTCCTTTCATGGGATACACCTTCAAGGAACACCCAATCATCTACTTGAAACTCCAAATCTCTTCGACGAACCTCCGCATAGGATTTCTGACGACTCTAAGCAGTGCTCATTCTCTCATGAATGACTCTAACTTTTTCCATAGTTTGGTGCACAAGATCTGGTCCTAGCAGTTCCGCCTCACCAACCTCGAACGATCCAATCGGAGACCTACACCTCCTTCCGTACAATGCCTCAAATGGGGCCATCTGAATACTAGCATGGCAACTATTATTATAAGCAAATTCTATAAGAGAAAAGTGATCATCCCAGCTACCCTTGAAATCTAATACACAAGCCCGTAACATATCTTCAAGAGTCTGAATGGTCCGCTCTGCCTGACCGTCCGTTTGCGGGTGGAAAGTTGTGCTGAGATTTACCTACGTACCTAAACCTAGCTGAAATTTCTTCCAAAAGATAGATGTGAACTGGGCCCCCTCTATCCGAGATAATAGATACTAGAGTGCCATGAAGACTGACTATTTCTTTGATATACAACTGAGCGTACTGTTCTGTAGTATCGGTGGACTTGACTGGCAAGAAATGCACCGACTTCGTGAGCCGATCCACTATTACCCAAACTGAGTCGACCCTACACGGAGTGCGAGGTAACCCCACCACAAAGTCCATATTGATCATTTCCCATTTCCACGTCGGTATTTCCATAAGTTGTGCCAACCCACCGGGCCTCTAATGCTCGGCCTTCACTTGCTGACAATTTGGACACCTAACCACAAAGTCCGCCAATCCCTTCTTCATACCATTCCACCAATAAATCTTCTTGAGATCATGATACATCTTCATAGAACCTGGGTGTACGGAATACCTGGAATTGTGAGCCTCTGCCATAACTCTCTCCCGAAGATCATCCACATCCGGAACACATAGCCTCCCTTGGCACCGCAAAACACCGTCATCATTGCCGAGTGAAAATGTTGTAGCCTTGTGATTCAGAATTGCTTCTCTCAACTGTGCCAAAGCTAAATCCCTGAATTGCTTTCCCTTAACTTCCACTACAAGCTAGGACTCCGCTCCATTACGCACCACGACATTCCTTTCATCTGAGGCCAAAAGACATACCCGCAGACTGGCCAACTGATAAACCTCCCGAAACAAAGGCCTCTGACCTACTTCAAAATGAGCCAAGCTACCCATGGATTTTCGACTAAGAGCATCGGATACCACATTCACCTTTCCTGGATGGTACAAAATATTCATATCATAATCCTTTAGCAATTCTAAACACCTCTGCAGCCTTAAGTTCAACTCTTTCTATTTGAATAAGTACTGAAGACTTTTGTGGTCTGTGAACACGTCCACATGGACCCCATAAAGATAATGCCGCCAGATCTTCAATGCAAACACAACCGCCGCGAGCTCCAAATCTTGCGTCAGGTAATTCTTCTCGTGATTCTTGAGCTGCCTAGAAGCATATGCTATTACCTTACCACATTGCATCAATACACACCCCAAACCCACTCTTAAAGCATCACAATACACCACAAACCCTTCTTAACCTTTTGGCAAGGTCAACACTGGCTCAGAAGTCAATCTTGATTTCAATTCTTGAAAACGCTTTTCGCAAGCATCGGACTACTGAAACATAACCTCTTTCTGCGTCAGCTTAGTCAATGGGGAGGCGAGGCTAGAGAATCCCTCCATGAACCTCCGATAATATCTATCCAAACCCAAGAAACTGCGAATCTCTGTCGGGGTCGTTGGTCTAGGCCAATCCTTTACTACTGCAATCTTTTGGGGATCGACCGAATCCCTTCCCTGGAAACAACATGGCCCAAAAAGGTGACTAATTCTAGCCAAAATTCACATTTTGAAAATGTTGCATACAACTGGTGCTGATGAAGAGTCTGCAAAACTGCCCTGAGGTGATTAGCATGATCTTCCTGACATCGCCAATAAACAAGGATATCGTCAATAAAGACAATCACAAAGGAGTCAAGAAACGGTTTGAAAACTCGATTCATAAGATCCATAAAAGCTGATGGGGCGTTGGTTAGCCCAAAAGACATTACCAGAAATTCAAAGTGCCCATATCGAGTCCTCAAGGCAGTCTTAGGAATATCCTGCTCCCTAATCTTTAACTGGTGATACCCGGACCGCAAATCAATCTTTGAGAAGAACTTAGCACCTTGCAACTGGTCGAACAAATCATCTATCTGAGGCAATGGGTATTTGTTTTTGATAGTGACCTTGTTGAGATGCCGATAATCAATACACATCTGAAGCGATCTGTCTTTCTTTCTGACAAAAAGAACCGGTGCGCCCCAAGGTGACACACTTGGCCGAATGAAACCCTTTTCGAATATATCTCTCAATTGTTCTTTTAACTCTCTCAATTCTGATGGCACCATCCGGTAGGGTGGAATAGATATTGGATGTGTATCGGGCAATACATCAATCCCGAAATCGATCTCTCTATCTGGTGGAATCCCAGGAAGCTTGTCCGGAAATACTTCAAGAAATTCATTCACAACAAGCACAGATTCGGGAGCAGGCACCTCTAAAGTGGTATCCGCAACCCGGACCAAAAGGTAGATGCACCCTTTTCTGATCATCTTTGAGGCCTTAAGGTAGGAAATAAGCCTACCTCTTGGCACAACATTATTCCCCTCCCACTCGATAACTGGTTCATTAGGAAACTCGAGCCTCATAATTCTGGTTCGGCAGTCGAGTTTAGCAAAGCACGAATAGAGCCAATCCATACCCATGATTACATCAAAATCTACCATTTCTAACTCAATAATATCGGTTGTGGTATCCCGACCACGCACCGTGACAACACAATTCCTATAGACTCGCATGGCCATAATAGAATCACCAATCGGAGTCGACACAGAGAACGGCCCGTGAAGCTGTTTGGGTTCTATCCCAAAACTTGAAGAAATAAATGGAGTAACATATGACAAAGAAGACCCGGGATCAATAAGAGCATAAACATCATATGGCTGAACAGTCAGAATACCTGTGACAACATCTGGAGAAGCCTCCGCACACTGGCGACCACTCAAAGCATAGAACCGACTGGGTCCCCCTTGACCTCGTGCTCTACCCCTAGCTGCACCGCGCCATGCTGGAGCTGGAGGGCCGCGGGCTAGAGGGCATGTTGAAGATGTAGCGGTTGAAGAATTGGATGGCTGAGCAGTGCCCCTACCAGAGCCCTGACTGGGTGCACGATAGTCTCGCTGAACATGGCCTCTCACTCCACACCTATAGCATACCGGTATGTGCAAGTAACATGGCTCAAAATGAAACCTCCCGCACTTAGGGCATGGGGCCCTCCGCTGCTGCTGGAACCTCCCACTTGAACGATCCGACTGATGGAACCTCCTGCTGTCTAAACCTGGTCCAACGTGACCTCCTTGCTAATAATTGCCCTGATGGCGGTGCACTGGCTGTGGACTGAGCATAGGACTAAGATGGACCTGATGACCTTCTTCCAAGGGCTGATCTTCCTCCTCCAACTGAACTCCCAGGGTTGCCAGCTGACCGGGCCCTACTTCTACACTCTCTCTTCATTCTTATCTTTAATTTCCAAGCCTCCGTAGCCTGGGAAAATCCCACAATCTTCCTGTAGTTCATATCTGAATGCAGAGCAGCTGTAGCAGCTTCATTAATAACAAAGTGACCAAGGCCCTAAACAAACCAATGAACTCTAGCCTCCATAGTAGACACCATGTGAACAACATATTTGGACAAGTGCACAAACTCTATATGATGCTCCCACACACTCATGTTGCCCTGCTTAAGGGCCTCAAACTCTGTAGCACGGGCTGCCATAATCTCGGCAGGCAAGAAATGACCCATAAAGGCATCCACAAACTCCTCCCACCTCGCCGGAGGGATCCCCTCTCCACGGGAACTCTCCCACATCTCAAACCACGAATATGCCGCTCCCTTCAGACGATGGAAGCAAACTCAACCCCCTCTTTCTCAGTATCCCTCATAACTCTGAGGGGTTATGCACATCTCATCAATTAACTCCTGAGGATCAGCCTCTAGGTCGGTGCCTGTGAACTTTGGAAGGGATAACCCCAGAAACTGGTTGACTCTGGAACCTGAAGAATCCCCTGGATCGCTAGAAGATGTAGGGGCAGCATTTGATCTTTGGGTCTGAGAGGCCACTAACTGGGTCAACATCTGGATAGCTCCCCTGAGGTCCCCATCAAAAATACTGGGACCGGAAGCTAGAGCTGGAGGTGGGTCAAGAATATCAGTGAGAGGGATTTCAGCACCCTCCGCTGGAGTAGGAATAGGAGTAGTCTGGCCTGGAGTGGAGGAGTCAGCCTGATTTGTGGCCAGGGAATCATTCGCACCCGCACCATCAGCTGGATAATTTATGACCCCTCCTGGGTGGCATTGGCCTCTAGGCCGAGTCGAGCTCTCTTTTTGGGTACCATTTACTGAAAATTGGAAAAATGCATAAGTTAGAGGTAGACAACCCCTAATTATAGATGTTGTCGACAACACACTGATAAGAAGGGCTTTACTAGATACGGCTTCGCGAAATCCTAGGACACTTTTAAAACCTGAGGCTCTGATACCAAGTTTGTCACGCCCCAAAATCAAGGGACGAAATCGGCGCCTAACCGGATGAACCCGGTCAAGCGGACCTGGATTGCCTTTTTGTTCATAATGTACATTTATTATAAAAACAACAAAATAGAATCAAAGCATGCGTTTACAACATAAGTTAAATTTCCTCTTTTAACATTTTCAACATTTAATCTTCCCAAAATACAACACTCCCGATACGGGATTGTGATTACAAATGAGTATGACAACTACCCCAAATACATATATACATCCCACATAATATCTACGGAGCCTCTAAAGATACAAAAAAGAGTATATAGATTTGCCGACAACAAAGCCCCGGCTATACCTTAACAGAACAGAATATGCAAAAGAAGATGGCATAGACTACGCACGACCCCGAAAGAAAGTAGGACTCACCAAAACTGCTGAGGAGATGAAAGGAAGGCACCACTATCGGCGGACCGAGCTACCTGCTATAGAAACACCTACATCTATATAAAAGATGTAGCGCCCCCGGCAAAAGGGACGTTAGTACCATGGAATAGTACTAGTATCTATGAACAAGCTTTACTCTAAGTAAAATCAAACAATACACAGATAAGAGACAGTCAAAGAAACCAAACAAATACTGCACAGAGATACAGGAAACACAAATGAGAGTTCCACAGTTTCTTATTTCAATCGTTCTCCTGTTGGAGCGCGCAACCCGATCCCACCTTACAATCATATTCCACCCTTATTTCTTATGTTGCAGCGTGCAACCCGATCCCACCGTACAATTTCGTTGCGGCGTGCAACCCGATCCCACCATACAATTCTGTTGCGCAGTGCAACCCGATCCCACCGTACAATTCTGTTGCGGTGTGCAACCCGATCCCACCGTAAAATTCTGTTGCGGCGTGCAACCCGATCCCACCTTACAATCACATTACACCCTTATTACTTCTGTTGCGGTGTGCAACCCGATCCCACCGTAAAATTCTGTTGCGGCGTGCAACCCGATCCCACCTTACAATCACATTACACCCTTATTACTTCTGTTGCGGTGTGCAACCCGATCCCACCGTAAAATTCTGTTGCGGCGTGCAACCCGATCCCACCTTACAATCACATTACACCCTTATTACTTCTGTTGCGGTGTGCAACCCGATCCCACCGTAAAATTCTGTTGCGGCGTGCAACCCGATCCCACCTTACAATCACATTACACCCTTATTACTTCTGTTGCGGTGTGCAACCCGATCCCACCTTTTAATCACATTTGATAGCAACATCAACCAATCAATTCAATCACAAGGATTTTGATCATCAAGTATATACATTCGTAACAACCAAATAACCATGTGAAATCAAGGCCATAGTAATCTTTACCAAACAGTGAGTCATATACGGCATACCATCAACATATAGTTCAATTATATAAATCCACATTTCCTTTCCATTACTTGCTACACAGCATTTAGCACTTAGATACATTCAACAATTTGTTTCGTTATCATTTAACGAGCTTTGCACTTGATAGAATAAGCACAGAGAATCACCTTTTCACAATCTCATATAGCATGGTGGCATGGTAATCAACGAGGACAATCAGAGAACAGAATCTTACGCGTCAACACATTAGAATAATCAATTCACATATGCATAAGCTAGAAACTCATATCGCATAATCGGATACCAACAAGGTGACTCTACGAAGATTAAAGTTAGCCATACATACCTCAAGTAGAAAATTCCCCTTTAATACCTATGCTCAACCCACCGGACCTTCTATCGTCTCCAATCTATTTTACAAGATGCCATGTTTATACTTAGAATTAGAAATCATGAACTCATTTGGGCATTTTATCAAACACTATGTGATCCTTTAGATTAACTAACCTCTTTTTAGAGAAAGATTTCCCTAGCTTACTTCCCTTTGCTAGATTATGGTAGATTATTCACATGCATGCAAGGTCTTAACTCTCATCTTCAAGAACCAACCTATGTATGTCCTATTCTAACTAAAATTTGAAAATTTGGGGAAATGGGGTGGAGGCTTACCTCTAATGGTGAAGAAGATGACCACTACTCGATTAATTCCATGCCTGAGTAGAGATGGAGGACCAACTTGGGGAAGATGAGGACTTCTCTCACTAGAACCCACTCTCACTTCTCTCTGTTTTGATCAGATAGTCTTTAAAAATGAAGGGGAGGGGTGTTATATTAAACTGGGGGTCGGGTTTTTAAATTAGAAATTAGAAGCCCCGAAGCAGGTATGCAGTCAGGAATGTGATCGCACTCTTGTTATGCGGTCCGCATACCTGTCGCATAAGTGGCCTTCAGCTAGGCCAAAAAGAGAAGCAGACTACCCAGATATGCGACCACAATGTGGTCCGCATACCTTTTATGTGATCGTGTAGTTCGTCGCATAACTCCCTACGCAAAAATAGAGGTGCAAGAATGCGACAACTATGCAGCCCGCATTCGTGAAATGCGATCACATTTATGGCCGCATAGTTGTCCTCAAAATGGACAGCAACTGTCCAGGTATGCGACCACTATACGGTCCGCATACCTGATCTGTGATCACATAGTGGACCACAGACCCGTGCAATTCTGGAAAATTTTATCCTTTAAGTCCTGGGGTACTTTTTACTCCACAAGGGTCCGTTTTAAGAATTTCTACAGTTATAACCACATGGGAAACCATTCGGGCATTATTTTTAGACTTGAAATTTTATGGGACTTTACATTCTCCTCCACTTAGAATCATTCGTCCTCGAATGAGGATCGGGGAATCACTTAGTTAAGAGAACACAAAAAAAATTTACTAACTCCGATATTTCCTGAAAATTTCGCCAAAGTTTCCCTTGTAATTAGGCCTATCTACCTATCAGAGAGCCCCCGAAACACATTTTAACCAATTCCTCACATTTTCAGTTACTCTATCAACTTGCACATAATCTGGTCATTTCAACAAGTTGCATATAATTCAATTACTTCCACGAGCCACACATAGTTCAGTTAACTCAACAAATTTGCACATAATTCAACTATTACCATAAGTTGCACATAATTCAACTATTACCATGAGTTGCACATAATTTAGCTATTACAATGAGTTGCACATAATTCATCTATTTCAAGGAGTTGCACATGATCCAGCTAATCACAACAACATATACATTTATGGCACAAAGTTTGAGAAGTCACAATAGTAGGGTAATTAGGGGAATAGAGTGTTCTTGCACAAAATTTGACACCAATGTAATTGCTTAGAGATGAAAACTTTCAAAACCACTACCGCACTTATTCAAACAAGTGGGGATATTTCTCTTTCATTTCATTTTCCGCTTCCCACGTGGCTTCTTCCACTTGTTGACTCCGCCATAATACTTTGACCGAAGCGACCTCTTTGTTTCTCAACCTACGATCTTGCCTATCAAGATAGCAACTGGAACCTCTTCATATGACAACTTTTCATTAATTTCAATGGTCTCAACCAGCGCGATGACAGATGTATCTCCAACTACCTTCTTCAGCATGGAAACTCGAAACACTGGGTGCACTAATGACATCTCAGGTGTAATTCTAGCCTATACGCCACCTGCCCTACCTTTGAGCAATCCTATATGGTCCGACATACTTGGGCTCAATTTCCCTTTCTTCCCAAACCGCATCACTCCTTTCATGGGAGACACCTTCAAGGAATATCCAATCATCTACTTGAAACTCCAAATCTCTTCGACGAACGTCCGTATAGGATTTCTGACGACTCTAAGCAGTCTTCATTCTCTCATGAATGACTCTAACTTTTTCCATAGCTTGGTGCACAAGATCTGTTCCTAGTAGTTCCGCCTCACCAACCTCGATCCATCCAATTAGAGAGCTACACCTCCTTCCGTACAATGCCTCAAATGGGGCCATTTGAATACTAGCATGGAAACTGTTATTATAAGAAAATTCTATAAGCGGAAAGTGATCATCCCAGCTACCCTTGAAATCTAATACACAAGCCCATAACATATCTTCAAGCGTCTGAATGGTCTGCTCTGCCTGACGTCTATTTGCTTGTGGAAAGCTGTGCTGAGCTTTACCTACGTACCCAAACCTAGCTAAATTTCTTCCAAAAGTTAGTTGTGAACTGGGCCCCTCGATCCGACATAATAGATACTGGAGTGCCATGGAGCCTGACTATTTATTTGATATACAACTGAGTGTACTGTTCTGCAGTATCGGTGGACTTGACTGGCAAGAAATGCGCCGACTTTGTGAGCTGATCCACTATTACCCAAAATCCTACGTGGAGTGCGAGGTAACCCCACCACAAAATCCATATTGATCATTTCCCATTTCCACGTTGGTATTTCCATAAGTTGTGCCAACCCACCGGGCCTCTAATGCTCGGCCGTCACTTGCTGACAATTTAGACACCTAACCACAAAGTCCGCCAATACCCTCTTCATACCATTCAACCAATAAATCTACTTGAGATCGTGATACATCTTCGTAGAACATGCGTGTACGGAATACCCGAAATTGTGAGCCTCTTCCATAACTCTCTCCCGAAGATCATCCACATCCGGAATACATAACCTCCCTTGGCACCGAAAAACACCGTCATCATTGCCGAGTGAAAATGCTATAGCCTTGTGATTCAGAATTGCTTCTCTCAACTATACCAAAGCTAGATCCTTGAATTGCTTTCCCTTGACTTCCGCTACAAGCGTAGACTCCATTCCATTACGCACCACGACATTCCCTCCATCTGAGGCCGAAAGACATACCTCTAGACTGGCCAACTGATAAACCTCCTTAGCCAAAATCCTCTGACCTGCTTCAAAATGAGCCAAGCTACCCATGGATTTCCGACTAAGAGCGTCGCCTACCGCATTCGCGTTTCCTGGATAGTACAAAATATTCATATCATAATCCTTGAGCAATTCTAACCTCTTCCGCGGCCTTAAGTTCAACTCCTTCTATTTGAATAAGTACTGAAGACTTTTGTGGTCTGTGAACACGTCCACATGGACCCCATAAAGATAATGCTGCAAGATCTTCAATGCAAACACAACCGCCACGAGCTCCAAATCATGCGTCGAGTAATTCTTCTCATGATTCTTGAGCTGCCTAGAAGCATATGCTATTACCTTACCACATTGCATCAATACACACCCCAAACCAACCCTTGAAGCATCACAATACACCACAAACCCTTCTTAACCTTCTGCCAAGGTCAACACTGGCTCAGAAGTCAATCTTGATTTCAATTCTTGAAAACTCTTTTCGCAAGCATCGGACCACCGAAAATTAACCGCTTTCTGCGTCAGCTTAGCCAATGGGGAGGCGAGGGTAGAGAATCCCCCCACGAACCTCCGATAATATCCAGCCAAACCCAAGAAACTGCGAATCTCTGTCAGGGTGGTTGGTTTAGGCCAATCCTTTACCGTTGCAATCTTTTGGGGATCGACCCGAATCCCTTCCCTGGAAACAACATGGCCCAAAAAGGTGACTGATTCTAGCCAAAATTCATAGTTTGAAAACTTTGCATACAATTGGTGCTGATGAAGAGTCTGCAGAACTGCCCTGAGGTGATTAGCATGATCTTCCTGACATCGCCAATAAACAAGGATAACGTCAATAAAGACAATCACAAAGGAGTCAAGAAGCGGTTTGAAAACCCGATTCATAAGATCCATAAAAGTTGTTGGGCGTTGGTTAGACCAAAAGACATTACCAGAAATTCAAAGTGCCTATATCGAGTCCTGAAGGCAGTCTTAGGAATATCCTGCTCCCTGGTCTTTTATTGGTGATACCAGGACGGCAAATAAATCTTTGATAAGAACTTAGCACCTTGCAACTGGTCGAACAAATCATCTATCTGAGGCGATGGGTATTTGTTTTTTATGGTGACCTTGTTGAGCTACCGATAATCAATACACATCTGAAGCAATCCGTCTTTCTATCTGACAAAAAGAACCGGTGCGCCCCAAGGCGACACACTTGGCCGAATGAAACCCTTTTCTAATAGTTCTTTTAATTGTTCTTTTAACTGTCTCAAATCTGCTAGCTCCATTCGGTAGGGTGGAATAGATATTGGCTGCATATCGGGCAATACATCAATCCCGAAATCGATCTCTCTATCTGGTGGAATCCCAGGAAGCTCGTCCGGAAATACTTCAAGAAATTCATTCACAACAGGCACAGATTCGGGAGCAGGCACCTCTGAAGTGGTGTCCGCAACCCGGACCAAAAGGTAGATGCACCCTTTTCTAATCATCTTTGAGGCCTTAAGGTAGGAAATAAGCCTACCTCTTGGCACAACATTATTCCCCTCCCACTCGATAACTGGTTCATTAGGAAACTTGAGCCTCATAATTCTGGTTCGGCAGTCGAGTTTAGCAAAGCACGAATAGAGTCAAACCATCCCCATGATTACATCAAAATCTACCATTTCTAACTCAATAAGATCGGCCGTGGTATCCCGACCACGCACCATGAAAACACGATTCTTATAGACTCGCACGGCCATAATAGAATCACCAACTGGAGTCGACACAGAGAACGGCTCGTCAAGCTGTTCACGTTCTATCCCAAAACTTGAAGCAATAAATGGAGTAGCATATGACAAAGAAGACCTGGGATCAATAAGAGCATAAACAGCATGTGACTGAACAGTCAGAATACCTGTGACAACATCTAGAGAAGCCTCCACACTCTGGCGACCACTCAAAGCATATAACCGACTAGGTCCCCCTTGACCCCATGCTCTACCCCTAGCTACACCGCGCCCTACTGGAGCTGGAGCGCTGCGGGCTGGAGGGCGTGTTGAAGATGTAGTGGCTGAAGAACTGGATGGCTGAGCAGTGCCCCTACCCGTGCCCTGACGGGGTGCACGGCAGTCTCGCTGAACATGGCCTCTCACTCCACACCTATAGCCTATCAGTATGTCCAAGTAACAGGGCTCAGAATGAAACCTCCCACAATTAGGGCATGGGGCCCTCCGCTGCTGCTGGAACCTCCCACTGGAACGACCCGACTGATGGAACCTCCTGCTGTCTGAACCTGGTCCAACGCGACCTCCTTGGTAATAATTGTGCCCTAATGGCGGTGCACTGGCTGTGGACAGATCATAGGATTGAGATGGCCCTGATGACCCTCGTCCAAGGGCTAATCTCCTTCCTCCAACTGAACCTAGGGTTGCCAGCTGACCGGGCCCTACTACTACACTCCCTCTTCATTCTTATCTTTAATTTTCGAGCCTCCATAGCCTGGGAAAATCCCACAATCTTCCCGTAGTTCATATCTGAATGCAGAGCAGCTGTAGCAGCTTCATTAATAACCATGGGACTAAGGCCCTAAACAAACCGACGAACTCTAGCGTCCATAGTAGACACCATGTGAAGAGCATATTTGGACAAGCGCACGAACTCCATATGATGCTCCCACACACTCATGTTGCCCTGCTTAAGGGCCTCAAACTCTGTAGCACGGGCTGCCATAATCTTGGCAGGCAAGAAATGACCCATAAAGGCATCCACAAACTCCTTCCACCACGCTGGAGGGCTCCCCTCTACAAGGGAACTCTCCCACATCTCGAACCATGAACATGCCGCTCCCTTCAGACGATGGAAGACAACTGAACCCCCTCTGTCTCAGTATGCCTCATAACTCGGAGGGTCTTGCACATCTCATCAATGAACTCCTGAGGATCAGCCTCTGGGTCGGTGCCTGTGAACTCTGGAGGGGATAACCGCAAAAACTGATTGACTCTGGAACCTGAAGAATCCCCTGGCTCGCTAGAGGACGTAGGGGCATCATTTGATCTTTGGGTCTGAGAGGCCACTAACTGGGTCAACATCTGCATAGCTCCCTTGAGGTCCCCTTCAAAAATACCATGACCGGAAGTTGGAGTTGGAGGTGGGTCAGGAATATCAGCGAGAGGGATTTCAGCACCCTCCGCTGGAGTAGGAATAGGAATAGTCTGGCCTGGAGTGGAGGAGTCAGGCTGATTTGTGGCCAGCGAATCATTCGCACCCCCACCATCAGCTGGAGAATTTATGACCACTCCTAGGGTGGCATTGGCCTCTAGGCCGAGTCGAGCTCTCTTCTTGGGTGCCATTTACTGAAAATTGGAACAATGCACGAGTTAGAGGTAGACAACCTCACCTTTCACCACATCGCACGATATGGAATAGCAATAAAAGGGTACTTTCCTAAATGTTTATGCAGCCCCCTAATTATAGATGTGGTCAAAAACTCACCGATAAGAAGGGCTCTACTAGACACGGCTCCGCGACATTCTAGGACACTTTTAAAACCTGAGGCTCTGATACCAAGTTTGTCACACCCGAAAACCGAGGGACGAGATCGGCGCCTAACCGGAGGAACCCGGTCAAGCGGATCTGGATTGCCTTTCCTACCCAACACATTTTCCCTATGTTCATAATGTACATTTATAAATGAAACAGCAAAATAGAATCAAAGCATGTGTTTAAAACATAAGTTAAATCTTTTAACATTTTCAACATTTAATCTTCCCAAAACATACATCCTAAAATACAACAATCCCGATACGGGATCGTGATTACAAACGATATGACAACTAACCCAATTACATATATACATCCCACATAATGTCTATGGAGCCTTTAAAGATACAGAAAAGAGTATATAAACTTGCCGGCAACAAGGCCCCGGCTATACCTTAACAGAATAGAATATGCAAAAGAAGATGGCATAGATTACGCACGACCCCAAAAGGAAGTGGGGCTCCCCAAAACTGCTGAGGAGATGAAAGGAAGGCACCACTATCGGCGGACCGAGCTACCTGCTATAGAACCACCTAAATCCATATAAAAGATGTAGCGCCTCCGGCAAAAGGGACGTTAGTACCATGGAATAGTACTAGTATGTATGAACAAGCTTTACTCTAAGTAAAATCAAACAATACACAAATATGAGAGAGTATAAGAAACCAAACAAATACTGCTAAGAGATACAGGAAACACAAATGAGAGTTCCATAATTTCTTATTTCAATCGTTCTCCTGTTGCGGCGCGCAACCCGATCCCACCTTACAATCATATTCCACCCTTATTTCCTCTGTTGCAGCGTGCAACCCGATCCCACCGTACAATTTTGTTGCGGCGTGCAACCTGATCCCACCGTACAATTCTGTTGCAGCGTGCAACCTGATCCCACAGTACAATTCTGTTGCAGTGTGCAACCTGATCCCACCGTACAATTCTATTGCGGCGTGCAACCCGATCTCACCTTACAATCACATTACACCCTTATTACTTCTATTGCAGCGTGCAACCCGATCCCACCTTATAATCACATTTGATAGCAACATCAACCAATCAATTCAATCACAAGGATTTTCATCATCAAGAATATACATTCGTAACAACCAAATAACCATGTGAAATCAAGGCCATAGTAATCTTTACCAAACAGTGAGTCATATACGGCATACTATCAACATATAGTTCAATTAGATAAATCCACATTTCCTTTCCATTACTTTCTACACAACATTTAGCACTTAGGTACATTCAACAATTTCTTTCATAATCATTTCTTTCGTTTTGTAGCACACCCTCTCATACCGATGTATTCAACACTTAACGAGCTTTGCACATGATATAATAAGCACAAAGAATCGCCTTTTCACAATCTCATATAGCATGGTGGCATGGTAATCAACTAGGACAATCAAAAAACAGAATCTTACGCCTCAACACATTACAACAATCGATTCACATATGGATAAGCCAGAAACTCATACCGAATGCTCGGACAGTAACAATGTGACTCTACGAAGATTAAAATTAGCCATACATACCTCGAGTAGAAAATTATCCTTTAATACATATGCTCAACCCATCGGACCTTCTATCGCCTCCAATCTAATTTACAAGATGCCATGTTTAGACTTAAAATTGGAAATCATGAACTTATTTGGGCATTTCATCAAACACTATGTGATTCTTTAGATTAACTAGCCCCATTTTAGAGAAAGATTTCCCTAACTTACTTCCCTTTGGTAGATTATGGTAGATTATTCACATGCATGCAAGGTCTTAACTCTCATCTTCAAGAACCAACCTATGTGTGTCCTATTCTAACTAAAATCTGAAAATTTGGAGAAATGGGGTGGAGGCTTACCTCTTATGGTGAAGAAGATGTCCAGTACTCGATTAATTCCAGGCCTGAGTAGAGATGGAGGACCAACTTGGGGAAGATGAGGACTTCTCTCACTAGAACCCACTCTCACTTCTCTCTATTTTGATCAGATAGTCTTTAAAAGTGAAGGGGAGGGGTGTTTTATTAAACTGGGGGTCAGGTTTTAAA
The DNA here is from genome assembly GCA_005239525.1 of Nicotiana knightiana. Taxonomy (NCBI): domain Eukaryota; kingdom Viridiplantae; phylum Streptophyta; class Magnoliopsida; order Solanales; family Solanaceae; genus Nicotiana; species Nicotiana knightiana. Next base: position 59,553 of record ML408265.1, on the reverse strand, counting down.
ATTAGAAATTAGAAGCCCCGAAGCAGGTCTGGCTTAATTAATGGATAATTACGTGTTTTATAACCTATGTACGTTTTACCTTTTACCTCTTTTAAATGCTTGATTATTCATAATTATGATTTAATCTTGGAACGAGTCACGCATACGTGTACTCTTTTGTTTGGTGTGTCCAGAATCATGTCACGCGTACGTGTACACAATTAATAACACTTTATTATTATTATTAAAATTGTTTGGCCTTGGTGGCGTACTTCGATTTATTTTAAGAATCATAATTATGGCACGTGAATGTGTACACAATTACGATAATAGATTAAAAAGCGCGCCTAAAAGTATACTAGCAGTGTTCATTATTCTTCCTAAACTTTGAGATTATTGTGAGGCTCAAGAGCTATGAATTGAATTTATTTGATGAACGAAGTATTTTTGAAGATTTAAAATAACTAAAAAATTTCGGAACATGCATAAGCATTTACGGAAGAAGTGGGCTAACTCGTAGCCTTATTGAGACTTTGGGCCACCATTAGATCAAACACCACTCAAAGCTACCAAGCGCCATTGATTGTTGTTTAGATCAAACACCACTCAAAGCTACCAGGCCCCATTGATTGTTGTTATTGGACTAACGGTGAGTCAATTGGTCTATAAATATCAGATACTAAATTTTGATTGTTCAATTAACATAAACACCTAATAAGAGAATCATCTAGATAAGAACACTATAAACAAAAGAAACCAAAACACTAAAAATAAACACGAAGCAAAGGGAACCAATTTCACGGCTAAACTTCAATATCATACAAATTCAACAAGAAATAGCAACTTGTGAATGCCATGTAAGTCCCCTCAAACACATACTCCCTTTTACTGTTTTGAGCCTCAAATTTTAAAAATTATTTTTTAGCAGGTTAATCCATGATAAGTATTATAAGCAGCAACAAAAAAAGATAATTATGAAACCAAAGAAAAATTTCATCGAGATACATAAGGTTTCAAAATTATGCATTAATTAAAAATAAGATAAGACATGCGTGGACATTTCAGTTGAAGGATTTCTAACCTTTTAAGAAAAGCTACAACTTTGAACATGGACACCAACACGTTCCAACCAAGATCGTCGGCCGGAGCTCGTACAATGACCTCGACTCGATCTCTCCGACCTGTTTCAATGGAGTTTTGGGCTAAGATTTTTGCTGAGTTTTGGAGGTTGTTGGCTGGTTTCAATGGTTTTGAATGGGTGTTACGGTGGTCAATTTTGGGGGTAAAGGAGCTGGTTTTCACGGCGGAAAAGAGCTGGCCGGAAATAGTGAAAATCTGACGAGGTGACGGCAAAGTAGTGAGTTAAGGAGGGGTTTACATGGCTGTGCTTATTATGGTTCAAATAAAAATTGAAAGAGATATTTGAAGAAGAAAGCTTGAAGAAGAAGACCCAGATGAGGTCTGCAACTGTAACGACTATATCGATCGTTTTGATAATTTGCATTTCGCTCGATAGTTTTGGAACACAAGTAGATCTGTATGATGTATTAGGACTTGTGTGTAAAATTTGAGTTTATTCCGAGTTGATTTGATATATTTCAACGCCGTTTCTTCAAGCATAAATGATATCATATTGAACAAATGAGCTCCGATTTCTTTTTAGATTGAAGCATTAGATCCTTATCGTAATTACGGACCCGTAGTAAAAAGAATCATCGAATTTTGGATATTGTATGAGGATTTTATGGTCATTTTACTAAGAATTAGGTTGTAAAATTTTTCAGATTAATTACGGAATTGTCACTGGCGGCGTATTTAAAAATCTGCACTATTTGCAAATATTGAAACTAACATATCTCCTTCATTATAAGGTCAAATTGAGTGATTCAAAGGCCTAACTTGATTAGAATTTCATAAAGAATTCATTGGAGGCATAAAAAGCGAGTTTCAAGATCATTTGGCATAAGAAACGAGGCCGAATAGCTTGCAGAAAAATACATAAAACAAGTGTTTGTTCATTCGGTCATATATTGAGTTAAGGAGCTCGAATTTGGGCAATTTTGGAGGCGATTTTCACCATATAGATTTGGGTAAGTATTTTTTACTCGATTTTGGTTATATTTCATGTATCCATCTTCGTTTTTGGGATTTGATTAGTGATTTCAAACTGAAATTGTGGGAGTTAGGGCTTGAGTTTTGGAGAGTTTGAGGTGAGGATTTGAGAGACCAAACTGAGTCCGATTTTGACGAATTTTATATGGTTAGACTCGGGAGAGAACGAGATTTCTAATTCTGTCAATTTTTACTGGTTTCGAGATGTAGGCTCAGGGGCCGGGTTTTGGCCGATTTCGGATTTTGGCATATCTTGTAGTTTATATTATGGAATTCGATTCGTCAGCCTGTGTGTGAGGACCCAAAGGGTCATCTTATGAATTAAGACACTATTCTGGGCTCATTAGCCTTAAAAGATAAATTTTTTTACCTCGATTAGCATGCGTAGTCCGGGCGTGAAACCGGAAAGCTTTTATGTGAAAATATGAGAAATAATAATTTTGGAATTTAAAATTTGGTTTTAGTTGACTTCGGTCAACATTTTGAGCAAACGGACCAGGATCCGTATTCCGACGATCCCGGGAGGCCCGCAGTAAAATATAGGACTTAGGCGTATGCCCGAAATTGAATTCCGAGGTCCCTAGCCTTAGAAATCAATTTTTGAAGAAAATTATTTTGGTGGATTATTAAGGAAATAAAGAAATAAACTAATGTGTGAAATCATTGGTATCGGGCCTATATTTTGGTTCCGGAGCCCGGTACAAGTTTGTTATGATATTTAAGTCTTATCTGTGAAATATGATGAGAATCGGAATTGATTTGACGTAATTCGTACGTCCGGTTGAGGAATTGTGAAATTCAAGTGTTCTTGAGGAAAATCAAGAGTTTGAGGTTAAATTTGTAGTTTTTAATGTTATTTTGATGATTTGATCGCATGAACAAGTCCGTATGATGTTTTTAGACTTGCGTGCATGTTTGGTTTGGAGCCCCGAAGGCTCGGGTGAGTCTTGGATAGGCCACGGAGTGATATAGACATACTAAACATAGCTGGTGTATCTAGTGTTTTTGCACAAGGCCTCTGATCTCGCAAAGTCGAGATCAGGCTTCGCATATGCGAAGGCTGTAGGCCTGGGAAATGCGACATTTTGTCGCAAATGCGAAGAAGGCCTGGAAAGGCCATCCTCGCAAATGCGAAGATTTGGCCGGAATTGGAAGGCTCCCAGAAGTCGCAAATGCGACATATATGTCACAAATGCGAAGGCAGCAGGATTTCAAAGGGTTCGCAATTGCGAACCCCTTATCGCAAATGCGATAATTGCAGCCTGCTAAGTGAGATTTTAGACGGGATTTTCACCCATTTTTCAATTCTCTCAAACCCTAAACCTCCATAGGCGATTTTCAAAAGACCCAAACTTCTCCAAATCATTGGTAAGTGATCTCTAACTAATTTCTTTCAATCCTTAACAACTTTTTACAAGATCTCATCATAGAATCTAGAGTTTTCATGGTAAAAATTGGGATTTTTGGGTAGAACTTAGGAATTTTGAAATTTTGGAATTTAGACCTCGAATTGAGGTCGGATTCCAAAACTAATTGTATATCCGTGCTCGAGGGAGAATGGATAAATGGGTTTTGGTCCGAACCTCCAGTTTAGACCATGCAGGCCCGGAGTCGATTTTCGTCTTTTGATAGGAAATCATAGGAAAACTATGATTTTTCATTAAAGTTAATGCCTTTAGCAATAATTAGTGATATTGAACCAATTATGATTAGATTCGAGCGGGTTAGAGGTAAATTCTAAAGGAAAGGTTGTGCTTGAACAGTGAATTGCTTGTGAAATTGAGGTAAATAATTGGTTTAAACTTGACTTGAGGGAATAGGAATCCCCAACTTAAATGCTATGTGGAATTGCATGTGAGTGGTGTATATGTGAAGTGACGAGTATCTATGCACCACCAAATTATCTGTTGAACATGATCCCTTCCTCGTTTACAATTTATTTGATCTTGGCTTAATTTTTTTATGATCATTGATGTCTCCATGTCTATTTGTTTTCGTCAACTTGTTGTTAAGTATTATTTCAAGTATTTTGGAAGTGTGAGTTGTTACCTTGGCTTCATTGTGGTACATGAAAGGTTGAGCTGGTTGACAGTGTTTTATGAAATATATATTCCGGTTGGTTTCATTGTGAAATGATAATTGATGAAGTTCATGAATAGTACAGCTTTCTGCTTACAATTGTTGAGACATAAATATTGTGAAAGTCTTTGACCTAAATTGTGAAATCTTTTTATAAATAAAGAGATGTGATTTTCTGGTGGGAGCGGGTTGCACGCTGCAATAAGGAGTGATAAGGGAGGACAGGTGGGATCGGGTTGCACACTGCAACAGGAGGAATAAGGGTGATATATATAGGGAGGAGGAATAAGGGTGGACATGTAAGATCGGGTTGCACGCCGCAACAAGGAGCAATAAGGGAGAATATTCGAGTTTTACTGATTTTAAACATAAATACTGGATACTCAGCGTTTTATTGTCGTTATTTCATACTCTGCACTTACGGTTATTTCAATTTGAAACTTGGAAATTTTTGTGAGTATTGGTTATAGCTGAGATCTGGAAAAGTTAACCGAGTTGTTTTATTAATTGTTGCAAGTTACTGTTTAATTGGTTTATTATTCCTTTCTTGCTTTATTATACATTGTATCCAAGTTATGCTATAAATGCCCTGTCGTAGCCTTGTCACTACTTCGTCGAGGTTAGGCTCGCACTTACCAGTACATGGGGTTGGTTGTATTGATACTGCACTCTGCAATTCGTGTGCAGATCCAGGTACCGGCCAAAGCTAATTTGAAGAACTAGTTGGTACTATTCACTCGGAGACACGAGGTAGATCTGATGGCGTCCGCAGATTCCTGGAGTCTTCCCTTTATTAATTAGATTGCTGTTTTAATTAATTCAAAACAGAGATATATTTCTTTCAGCCAAATACTTGTAGTATTCTTAGTAGTTCGTGAATTGTGACACTAGAACCTGGGTAGTTATATAGTTAGTATTAGTTCGTGGTTCGTTTTATCTTATCGAATATTATTCTTGATTGCATTTATTGGAAAGTATTAGATTTCCTTTTTATTTTAAATTGTTCTATTGTGTTTAAGTAAACTTTTAAAAGAAAAGGTTAGTTATGTTCTAACATTGGCTTGCCTAGCAAGTATGGTGTTAGGAGCCATCACGATCCCGAGGGTTGAGAATTTGGGTCGTGACACTTTGTTGATGGTATTAATATGATTATGGTTAGATCAGAGCTTTTGGAGAGCGAGTCCAGAGATGAGGGCATCCCGGAGTAGGATTTTACGCTATTAAGGTAAGTATTTTGCCTAACCTTGTGTGGGGGAAACCACCCCTTAGGAATTGAGTCCCTTATTCTATCTCGATATGTGAAAGCTATGTACGCAAGGTGACACAGTTTATATGTGGTGTTGACCGGTTAGATTGTCTAGTCTTTTTCCATGCCTTTGATTACACTTACCGGTTAAATTGTCATAATATGTGCTATCTTGTTGTTAGGCTACACTTACATGCTCTATATGATGTTGTTAGCATTTATTTACCTCTTGCTCATTGTTTGGCCTTATTTGCCTTAGTTGAAGTTATTTCCTTCCTTGTTGTTTTGTTACTTCTTATTTGTGATTTCCTCTATGACTCTGTGCATATATGCTACATGTGTAGTTATCACGTGCCTTACATGTCTTGTTATTTTTGTAAAGGTTGTTGTATTCCTTTGATTTTTATGTGATTCTCTTGTGGTCATGTACTCATACTCTTGGTAGTAGATATTCTGGTAATTGAGTTGTGGATTGAATGTTGTTGTTGATTTAAACTAATGTTTGGTGGGATCAGGTTACGCACCGCAACATAAGTAATAAGGGTGGACAGGTGGGATCGGGTTTCCCGCTGCAACAAGAGGAATAAGGGTGATATATTGATGAGCAATAAGGGAGGACTGGTGGGATTGGGTTGCACGCCGCAACATATTAAATATTATTTACTGTTATTGTAATTTTTAAGGAGGAATAAGGGAAGATTGGTGGGATCGGGTTGCATGCCGCAACATATATATATCATTTATTGTTAATGTAATTGTTAAGGAGGAATAAGGGAGCATTGGTGGGATCGAGATGCACGCCGCATCAATATATGTACATATGTGTTCCTTTATGACTGTACAGGTTTTTCGGTAGTTTTACATTTCACTTAGGGATTGGTTATTTTTGGGTACTGATAAGACCCTAGTTCATTTGTACAAGACTTTGATAATTTGTATTTCGGGTTCCACTGAGCTTTGAGGATTGGGTTATTGACATTGAGTTATTTACTTGTCATTGTTCCTTGAATTCTTTTCCTGAAACTATTACTATGGTGAATTATTTTTCAAAGTAAATTTACTACATTGAATCATTTCGTCATGTCCTACTAAGTTGTTAGTAATATAGTGATTTTAAATAAAGGAATTACTATTACGCTACTTTGTATGACCTTTTAAATTTGAACTCACCGTATATATATATATATCCAATAATTTTTATATTTTATTTCAATTAGTTTCTCAATTAAATTTCCTTAACCCGTTTGAGATTTATTCTTACTTAAAAAGAAATTTCTATTAAGTTTCAATTTAATAAATCCTATATTAATGGCAATAGCTTATTTGATGTTGTATTTTATTTGAAAAGGGTATTTTCTTAATTCAAATGTTTACCTTGAAAATGGTTTTTACAATTATATTTGATTATGTGGTTCTAAAAATACGTGATGTATTTTAACATTGATTGCTTAGGCAGTAGATGCTGAATATGAAGTGAGAGAAACGAAATAAGAGCGGAAGGAACAAAATTATGCAAACTGGGTAATGGGTAGACCAGCCTCGATGGTGGTCGAAAAGGCCTCGGGGCCGAGCTTTAGAAGCTTGACTAAGGGCTATTGATAACAGTATAACAGTATAACAGTGTTGAAGGCCTTAAGAATGGCCTATTTATGATCAATAACGAGTAATAAATGAAGAATAATTCAAGAACAAAATAAATGAGAAACAATAATTTAATGAAGCAATTATAGAGAATGTTTTTGTTAGGGAGCAAGGGATGTTCTTATTCTTGTATTGAATATCATATATGTTACAAAGTGAAAAGTGTCCCTTTTATAAATGAGGGGGAATCCCAACATAGTACATGGATAATTAATGCAAGGAGATATGACTGGTACATATATTTAATGTCATGGTACGGACTTGTACTATTTTGTGTATCTTGTCAGCTGTAACCACGTGCCCCTTGGGAATTTGCCGCCTTTCCATGTTGGCCTTCGATATGTACTACCTCGAGGTCGAGGACCTTAGATATGTATTTCCTCGAGGTCGAGGACCTCCGATATGCACCTCGATACCAAAACTCAGGCCATCGAGCCTTTATTCTTATCAAAATGGCCGTGAAATCGGGCTCTCCGATTTTAGCCGTATACAGATAGTCCCCGTAATTCTTAGAATGAAGAGATAATAAATGGTTTTAACCTTTTGCCTCTTCGACACTCCTACTATGACATCAGTCCCTTCAGAGCATTAATGATGTGACACGAAAAGCTGCGCAGAAGTCACTGTCAACACAATTCTCGAGAAGCCCATGAACTGTCACAGGTTCGGCTTTCCCGCTTCAAGCATTCCGAAAGGGCCTCTATAAATACTACAATCACTTGTCTTTTCATAGTTTTGCATCTTATTCCTCAAACCTTCAAATTTCAACTAAGTGTTTTCCCTTCATATCTTCTGTTTGTGCACGTTTTTCTCGTCTTCTCACTTCAAACCTCGATAGCTATCATGGAAAAAACATTCAAAATGGTTCCACAAAAGGAGGGGGCTTCTTCTACATCACACCCGTCTAAGGGCACGTCAAAAATCCCTCCTACCATCGAGCAATGCATCCCTGGCCCTTTCGACACCATTTCTGACATTACAATAGAAAACCCCATTTTACACCGGGCTGATGCGTGCCTATGAGCCGATACATAAGTGTAGTATCGGATATTGAAAGGGTTAAACTTGACTGCCACTGGGGGGAGGCAGCCCGAGTAGAGATCCCTACGGCTAACAAAATCATAGTCACGTACAAGGCTGGCTTTCTCAGTGTATATACATACCCCTTCACCTTAGGCCCCGTCGATTCTTCTTCTCCACCGGTTGACCCGGTGATTCTTGATTTTTGCCATCAATATCGAATGACACTCGGTCAAATCTATCCTTCTTTCTGGAGGATTGTATATATGTTTTTCCATATTACCAACATGGTCGAGGTAATGACCTTCACCCTCGACCATTTGATCAGATTGTATAGCCCTCGACTCTTCCGTGGGAGCCTTATTAAATTACATCGTTGATCCACGAAGGCGTTCCTCGCCTGCATCGACGAGGATAGAGATCGGGGATGGATGAACCGATTCATCATAATCAGAACCTCGGACATCATTCCTGTTGACAGAATGCCATTCCCGGAGGAGTGGAATATGAAACGTAAGTACCCTTGAATTGAGCGTGCTTTTGTTGTCTTTCTCTTTCGACTGATTTTCTTTTAATTGTGCAGCCACTGTTTGGTTTCCCGACGCGGTTGAGAAGCTTCCGAGGTGGATCAAACTCTTAGACTCTGCTTTCCCATACAGCAAACGCGTATGGCGTGAGCTGGTCAAAACACAGTGGAAGGCCAAGAACCATGGTACACCTTTGTTGCTATTGCTTTTATATTCTTCGTAAGAACTTTTGATGATGATGTTTTTTGACATAATATGTTTGTGCAGGCCTTGGTGAAGGCGTTTTGATGAGGCCGCTCCCACCTGGTGAGGAAGAGGCCCCGAAGGCCACCAACGATTAGAAAAGGAAGAAAGTGGCCTCGGTGGGGTCCCCAAAATCAAAAAGGCCAAAGACTCGGAAGCCTAAGACTGGTGGAACGGTCTTGTCTTTGGCGGCTGCTGAGAGCCTGCAGGCCGAGGAGGAGAGCGATGATGCCCGCCCTTTGGTACAAAGGGCAAAGCGAAGCGCTGAGGCTTCAAGGCTTGTTGAGATGTCGTCTGCTGAGCTAGAGGCGGCCGATGCGGACCCGTCGTTCGTAGAGGAGACCCTCGAGGAGGTTTTGGGCACAGTCCCTGATTCGCTCATCGGACATGGCACACTCCATGTTGAGAAGCTCGGGGGGCTCGCTACTGGTGCTCTCATAGCCCCCGAAGAAACCTCGATGGAGGCCGACATCGCTGGTGGACTTTGTTCGGGCCCGTCATTCTCTCGAGGGAGATACGGGATGCTCAAGTTAGGGGTGTTCCCGGTACAGAGACCTCCCGTAGAGAGGATGACGAATTTAGGGACTACTTCAAGGGGGTAGATGAGGAGACCGATGTTGAACCCCTAATTGCCCTCGAGGAAGCGAAGAGGTTCCAAAAGCAGGTGACATTCGAGAAACAATATGCTATTCTCTGATTTTCTATTCTGATTTTCTGATTTCCCTTCTCTGTGTTTGTAGAACAAAAACCTATATGACCAAGCGTTCTCCAAGATGCAAGATGAGTTGACTCATCGTGGAGAGGAGCTTGAGAAGCTTATGGCAGAGTAGGTCGAGCTGGAGGCTTTGTGCGCTCGAAGAGAGGAGGAACTGACCAACCTTCGGGCAAGCTTAGAGAGAGCGCTTTGGGAGAGGACCGATTTCTCCGAGCTGGTATGTTGGTACCCACATTCTTACCTTTTAGTTGTAATGCTTGGTGCTGATTGACTTACTTTCTGCTTCTCAGATTATGCAGAAAGACGCCCTGGTGGCGCGGCTTCGAGAGGAGGTTGCGGCCAAGGACGCCGAAGTGATGGAGCTGGCTCGGCTGAATGATGTCGCGTCTTCAGAGAGGCAAGTACTTTGGGGGAGTCTATCCTCAGCTCAAGACCTTCTCCAAGGTTCTCAGGAGGAGGCTGCTGCTGTGAATGATCGAGCAATGGAGATATCTAAGAAGGTTGAGCTGAAGCTGGCTCAGGCAGTTGCCTATGCCCGTGCACAAGCCAGGAGGCAAGCCCTTGAGGGAGTAAGCTGCCGAGATCGAAGAGGCTATGGCCCTAGTGGAAAAACTGTTGCTGCGGGGAAAATGTGGTGTTGCAGATACCCTCTCGAGAAGAGAACATCATGAATTATGTAGAGGGATTCATGACCGTATATACGTACCCATTTTCGTTAGGCCCCGTCGACCGACTTGTGCTCGAATTCTGCAAAAGGTACCGAGTCACCCTGGCACAGATTCATCCGTTCTTTTGGCGGATAGTGCTGATGATGAGGTATTTCAGTGAAAAGGCTGAGCTCGAATTTACCCTCAGCCACCTTATTAGGTTATATCGGCCTCCGCATTGTCGAGACCTGATTGCATTATGACGCTGGTCCATCAAGCCTTTCATTTCCAGGGATAACGAGGACCGAAATGGAGGATGGATGAGTAGATTTTTTCGGGTGAGGACAATCGATATCATTCCAACTGAGTTCCTGAAAATGGAACTTCAAATGTAAGTGCTACGTCGTACCTTAGTGTCTTTTGTTTTTATCAATTTATAAGACTGTTTTTTTTCTCTTTCTCAGTGGTCCCGTGGGTGCCCGGGGAGGTCCTCGATCTTGCGGACTGGACTCGGAAGTTGGCACCTTCCTCGACATAAGACTAACGGAAGTGGCATGATCTCTTGAAAGGAAGATGGGAAGCAAATCACCACGGTATGATTCGTGTGGTATCCCTTTTGATGAATGTTTCACTTTGTGTGTACTAACTCTGACACCGCAGGTGTTGGTGGGTTTTCTGAAATGAGTTCGTGCCCCTTCGAGGAGAGGGAAGGCCTGAGGGAGGACAATAAGGGAGAAAGATCCTTATAGGTAAGGACATTCTTAATGAGGCGGGGCCTTCTCGGAGACATAAAGGAGATGCTATTGCTGAGGAGAGATTTATATACGTCGGTCATTCTGAACACGTTGGCTCTCCTTGTGATGATGATTCTTTATCTACGACTCGAGAACTGGGCCCTTCCGAGGTTGCCGATTCTTCTAGGCCTGGGACCTCTAATTTCGAAGAAGAGGTTCCCCGAGAGAGAAAGGGCAAGGGTCCTCCACCATCGTCTGCTTCTGCTCTCGAAGCTACTTCGAGGGATGCTCGGGACTAAAGTCCGCCTGGACCAAGTGAGGTTTCGAGTGGGATACTCCTATTGAGAGCGGTTCAACTGCGGCCGATGGGGACGATGGGGCCAGGCTAGTAGATGCATGTTCAACTTTTAAGGAGGCCAGCAGCTCTGTTTCGAGGTGAGCTTTAATCAGCCTTTCTGGCTTTTTAGCTATGAATCTTCTTTCTTTGAACTGAAGTTTTTCTTTTGTAGGTTTTTGACAAACTCAAGTTCGAGCTGCTCTGCTGTGAGACCCGGTTGTGGGAAGCTTTGGGTAAGAAAAAGTCTCTCAAGCTTCTTTGTAATGAGTAGACAAAAGAGTTAATACATCTTCGGGTGGAGATGCATCGGCGCCCGATTTGTGAAGGCAAACTCGAGCGTCAGGTAACCCTTACCCTGAAGGGGTACGTGCTTCCTTTCTCAATTTTTGGGAATTAACGGTTTGGTGATTCAGTTGCAGGGAAAGACAGAAGTGTTGGAGCGCCTTTGGGGCGAGGTCGGGCAAGTTAGGTCCGAATGCCAAGCGTTGAAAGCGCATGTGGGCGCACATGTTGCGGCCCAAAGGAATGCTTTGACCAAGGTTGCTTCCCTCGAGATACAACTTTCCAATGCCCGAAAAGATAGCTCAATTTAGTCGAGCAGGATTGTCAAGCTCGAGGCTGATCTTCTAAATATGAAGGCCGAGGTCGTGGATGCTCGGGCCAAAGCTGGGGAAGTTCGAGCGCAGGTCGATAAGAAGGTGGTCATTTACTTGAAATACGTTGCCGATGCTCGGGCTGAGCTGAGAAGAGCTTCCGACAGAGAGAGGAGGGGCTATGAGTATGCCCGATGCAAGTCTCAGAGGGAGACCCTCGAAGATATAAATGCTAAGGGCTATGACCTCTCGGAAGAGATAAAGCAGGACGAGGCGGACGAGATCGACACCATGTTTTTCCTTTCTTCTTGAGTTGTTGCTGATATTTGAAGGCCGTCGTGGGAGCTGACCCGAGGGGCCTTTGAGGGAGCTGGTCTCGAGAGTAGACTAGATTTTCTGTTTTGTTTGTTTGCATAAGACTCATGTGGGAGTTTTGTAAATATGTATTTGTAATGCACATATATATATAAAAGATTCTTTGATTTGATTTGCTTGCCGATATTTAGCCCGATGGATTCGACTTTGAGATGAAACCCTTAGGGTCATAAATTTGCCCTGAGGCTTTTTAAGCTGGTGAATCAGGCTCTTATGTTGTTGTCCCTGAGGCGCTTCAGTTAACCGTTCGGGCTTAGTCTCCGAATCGGGTTTCGATTCGAGCTCAACGGCCCTTAGGTTTTTAAATCGGCCCTGAGGAGCTTTTGGTCGCTATGACCTATAGCTGGCGACTTGGGCTCTTACGTGTAAGGTCTATACAACCTTTAATGTAGCGGGCGACTTGGGATCTTACGCTTATTTGACCCTGAGGCGCTTTAGTTAACTGTATCGGGCTTAGTCTCCTAGCCGGGTTTCGACTTGGGCTCAATGGCCCTCGGGTTTTTAAATTGGCCCTGAGGCGCTTTGGGTCGGTATGACCTATAGCTGGCGACTGGGCTCTTACGCGTAAGGTCGATACGACCTTTAATATAGTGGGCGACTTGGGCTCTTACGCTTTTTTGGCCCTGAGGCGCTTTAGTTAAACGTATCGGGCTTAGCCTCCGATTCGGGTTTTGACTTGACCTCAACGGCCCTCAGGTTTTAAATCGGCCCTGAGGCACTTTGGGTCGGTATGACCTGCAGCTGGCGACTTGGGCTCTTATGCGTAAGGTCAATACGACTAGCTGGTTACTTAGACTCTTACGCTTTTATGTCGGTATGACCTTTATGTAGCTGGTGACTTGGGCTCTTATTCTTTAATGTCGGTATGACCTTTGATGTAGCTGGCGACTTGGGCTCTTACGCTTTAGGTAGGCAGACCTTTAACCGGTTATTTTTGATGTTTTTCGAAGTAATTGGAGGTCTGTGATTTTGTGGCAACACTCGAAGTTTGGCCGGAGCCTTATGACGGTGGTCATTGTATTTGGGCGTAGCCTTTTAGTCCCTCGAGTGAGTTATCCATGGCGTCTATATTGAGGGTATGCCTTTTGGGTCTTAAAAGTTTGATATATAGCCTTGACTTTGATATGGGGTTTAGGCCTGTTTTAAGGTCTTACAAATTTGTACATGCATTACTTGTGGTCTTACAGTTTTGATGTTGCCTCATAGAGGGCTTACGAGTTTGAAGTTGCCGTCCCTAAGGTCTTACGGCTACGAGTCGACTGTCGAGGTCAGTCCTTGAGTTAGAGTTGATATTGCCCCATGGAGGGCTTATGCTATTGATATTGCCTCGCGGAGGGCTTATGCTGTTGATATTGCCTCGCGGAGGGCTTATGAGTTTGAAGTTTCCGGCCCTGAGGTCTTACGGCTTCGAGTTAGATAGCTCGATGAGCCGATAGACGGAGACAGCCCCTGAGTTGGAGTTGATATTTCCTCGAGGAGGGTTTATGAGCTTGAAGTTTCCGGCCTTGAGGTCTTATGGCTTTGAGTTTTTGACGAATCGATGGAATGATCGTCGAGGACAGTTCCTCAGTGCTTGATAAATTTTTGGCCCTGGTGTTGTCTTTTATGAAAATTGCAAACTTCCTTGATGCGCGAAATGTTTTGATGATAGAAGGTACATCTATGATTACTTGGTACAAGTATACATGTTTTTAGCATCGAGGGTTTGATTATTCTATTCGGACACGGTTCATTCGGCCGTTTGGTCTGATACACCATTCTCCTGTCGAGACCCACTTTGGCATATTCCAGTGACCTTCTGGGGGATGCCCCTCAGTATTCACTTTTGGGATAAAATCCGACGTGAGGTAAAAATAGTGCAACGCATTCTTTAAAACTTAATGCCTTCGAGCTGGGGGGTGCTTCGACTCCTTTCAATCAAACACCTGCACGCAGGTTAGCGTAAAATGTGGAAGAAAAAGGGATAGGGTTGTAACTTAGCTGCGAAGGCGCTCGAGCCTTGATATGCTTTTGTTATCTGTTTCGAGGATGCGGCACGGTCCTTTGTTTGTTCCTACGAGGATGTAGTTTGTGATTGTTACTTGGCTGTTTGCTTGTTTTTTTGCTCCTTCAATGTAGAAGGTATCGGTGCCACATCGTGCACTGCGAACATTTCTTTTACTGCCTCCTGCTCTCCGTATACTGTTTTTACTCCATCCTCCGTAGGGAACTTCATCATTTGGTGAAGGGTTGGCGGCACCGCCCTCATATTGTGAATCCATGGCCTTCCAAGCAATGTGTAGTACCTCATGTCACCTTCGATGACATGAAACTTAGTATCGTGAATTGTGCTGACCACGTTTACTGGGAGGATGATTTCCCTTTTCGTTGTTTCGCTTGCCATGTTGAATCCATTGAGGACTCGAGAGGCGGGTATGATCTGGTCGAGCAACCCGAGTTGCTCTACCATCCTCGACCGAATTATGTTGGCCGAGCTACCTAGATCCACGAGCGCACGTTTACTTTGAAATTTATTGAAAATAAAAGAAATTACCAGTGCGTTGTTGTAAGGTTGATATAAGGTCTCGATGTCCTCTTCGCTGAATGAAATGGAATCTTCAGGTATGTAGCTCCGAGTTCGCTTTTCCCTGGTGATGGATACTTTTGTTCGCTCTTCTCAAAATTTTCTGCAATATTCGATCCTATGACCATGGGTATCATGATATTTGCATATCAAGTTGGGGTTCCTTTGTGAAGGATCTGATAGCACGGGTCTCGGCCACCTGGTATCTGGGATCTTGCTTATGACCAATATGATGTCTGAAACATCGACGTTGAAGTTGTACTTTGATATCCGGGGTGCCTCTACCAGCCCCGGGTGCCTGTCGAACCCTGTTTTGTTGACGAGTCCCCGAGGATTCTGCCATCGGTCCATCCTTTGGTCATTTCAAGGTACGTTACGTCTCGGGCTATTTCTCCGATTCTCCACGTACGGTTGATACCTTTCTTTTTTTAGCCTCGGCTTTCTTTCCGGAAGCCTTGATTCCTTTGCTAGGACTCTGATAGGATACACCGAGCCCGAGGGGGATTCCAATTGGTCGTCCTCGACCCTGATCTTTGACTGGTACCTGTTGTGCACATCTTCCCAAACTATGTCGGGGTACTCGATCAAATTCTGCTTCAGCTGTTTCGATGAAATCGAGCTTCGCTCATTCAAGACATGAATGAAGGCTTGTACCTCCCAATCGTCGGAGACCAGTGGTAATTCCATTCTTTCCAATTGAAAGCGGTACACGAACTCCCTTAACATCTCATTCTCCCTTTGCTTGATTTTGAAAACATCAGATTTTCTTATGGCGACCTTGATGGCACCAGCATGTGCTTTCACAAAGGAGTCTGCCATCATGGCGAATGAATCTATCGAGTTTGGGGGTAGGTTATGATACAACATCATGGCCTCATTGGATAGTGTTTCTCCGAATTTTTTCAATAGAACAGATTCAATCTCTTCATCTCTCAGGTCATTCCCTTTCACAGCACAAGTGTAGGCAATAATGTTCTCATTGGGGTCCGAAATTCTGTTGTACTTCGGGAGATCGAGAATTCTGAATTCATTCAGGATATGCATCGGAGCTGCACTCGACGGGAATGGATTTTGCACGAACGTTTTTGAATCAACACCCTTCAGAATCGGGGGTATGCCTGGGATCTGATCGACCCTCAAGTTGTAGGTCTCAATTTTTTTGTCGTTAGCTTCTATCTTCTTTTCGCCTAATTCAATCCATTTTGCGAGGTCATTGAGCATCTCATAATGGAGGGGTTTGCTGCTGACCCATTATTGCTCGATCTTTCTGGTGCCTGTTCGACTCGAGGAGCCGTTTGTGGTAGTGCCGTGCTCGGGGTTCTCTGATGGCTTTGTAGCTGAGCAATAGCCACCTGTTGTGCCTGCAACATTTCAAAAATAACATGAAGGCTAACTTCCCTTTCCCTTTGAGCGTTACGAGAGCCTTCATCGACCGGAATTTTCACGGGTTCCCCTTCAGAGTTTTGCGGTGGCACACCGGCACCTAAGGCAACTGCTCCACATTCTCTGTGGTCCTCAGGACCGTTGTTTTCATGTGCGTTTACTGAGTTAGACATTTCCTGACCTGAAATTGAAGATTCTTGGGTAAGAAAAAGTGTGAAGAATAACTTGTGTTTTTAGAAAACCAGCACTAAAACAATCACTATTATTTTTAGCCCCACGGTGGGCGCCAAACTGTTTACCTTGAAAATGGTTTTTACAATTATATTTGATTATGTGGTTCTAAAAATACGTGATCTATTTTAACACCGATTGCTTAGGCAGTAGATGTGAATATGAAGTGAGAGAAATGAAATAAGAGTGGAAGGAACGAAATTATGCAAATCGGGTAACGGGGAGACCAACCTCGATGGTGGTCGAAAAGGCCTCAGGGTCGAGCTTTAGAAGCTTGACTAAGGGCTATTGATAATAACAGTGTTTAAGGCCTTAATAATGTCCTATTTATGATAAATAACGAGTAATAAATGAATAATAATTCAAGAACACAATAAATGAGAAACAATAATTTAAAGAAGCAATTATAGAGAATGTTTTTGTTAGAGAGCAGGGGATGTTCTTGTTCTTGTATTGAATATCATATATGTTACAAAGTGACAAGGATCCCCTTTATAAATGAGGGGGAATCCCAAAATAGTACATGGATAATTAATGCAAAGAGATATGACTGGTACAGCCATTTAATGCCACGGTACGGGCTTGTACTATTTTGTGTATCTTATCAGCTTTAACCACGTGCCCCTTGAGAATTTACCGCCTTTCCATGTTGGCCTTCGATATGTACTGCCTCGAGGTCGAGGACCTTCGACATGTATTGCCTCGAGGTCGAGAACCTCCATATACCCCTCGATACCAAAACTCGGGCCATCGAGCCTTCATTCTTATCGAAATGACCGTGAAATCGGGCTCTCTGATTTTAGCCGTATACATCAAATGATTCCAAAAAAAATAACTTACTCTTTCTCACTGATTTCCTAATTTTTTTGGAAACTAAAAATTTATTTTATGTTATATAAATGAGACTCCTTGGGCTTCTTAATTGTATTGGTTGGGGACATTATGTTCTGGGTAGTACGTGGATTGTGTTGTACAAAGTGAGATGGAATTATGTGGGCACAAGGTGCCATGTGTGCTAAGGGTTTGGAAATTGATATTTATGATATGAGATTTCGAGGATTGGGATCGTCGGAAATGTGTATTAAAAATTACTTTTAGAAGGTTAATCCATGATAAGTATTATAAGCAGCAACAAGAAAAGATAATTATGAAACCAAAGAAAAATTTCATCGAGATACATAAGGTTTCAAAATTATGCATTAATTAAAAATAAGATAAGACAAGAATGGACCTTTCAGTTGAAGGATTTTGTAACGACCTGACCGGTCGTTTGAGCTCTAGCGCATCGTTTAACGGTTTGAAGTCATGAGTAGCTCCATTTCAGATATTATGACTCATGGGCTTGGTCGGAGTTGAATTTCGGGAAATTCGGAGTCAAATTGGAAAGAAAATTCTCATTTCAGAAGCCTTAACTTGGAGAAATTTACTAATATTGGAATTTTGAGAAAATGACATCTGAATCGAGATTTGAAGGTTCCTGCAAGTTCGTATGATGATCTCAGATTTGGGCGTATGTACGGATCATGTTTTGGATAACCCGGGAGCGTTTCAGCGTATATTGTGGAAGTCAGCATTTTGAAGAAAATTTCCTAAGTTTGGATTGAAGCGCATCTCAATAATATTGATGTCCGTTTGGGATTCCGAACCTCGGACTAGCTCCGTATGGTGATTCTGGAGTTGGGAGTGCAATCGGAAGTGAGTTCGGATGTCCGTAGGTTATTTTGAAGTCATTTGGATAAAGATATAAATTTAAAGGTTTTTGTGAAATCCGACTGGAAGTGGAAATTTTCATATCAGGGTCTGAATGCGATTACGGAAGTTGGAGCAGGTCCGTAATGTCGATTATGACTTTTATGCAAAATTTGAGTTCAATCGGACGTGATTTGATGCGCTTCGGCATCGAATGTGGAAGTTTGAAATTTCAATTTCTTAAGGTTTGAATTTTAGAGCGATTCGTGATTTTGGTGTTGTTTGATGTGATCTGAGGCCTGGAGCAAGTCCGCACTATGTTTTGGAACATGTTGGTGTAATTGGACGGAGTTCCGGGGGCCTTATGTGGATTCCGGGTGGTTAACAGACTAAGTTTAGAGTTTGAAGAAGGCTGAGGTTAGTGTCATCTGGTGTGACCGCACCTGCGAAGCTTGGGCTGCAGGAGCGACTTTGGTGCCTTAGGTGCGAAAGTTTGCTGGTTTGGCAGGGAGCGCAGGTACGAGGGAGTTTCTGCACCTGCGAAGCAACAAATGCGGACGATGAGTGCAGGTGTGAAGTCTGGCTTGAGTTGAGGAAAACAGCAGGTGCGGAAGTTTGGGCGCACCTGCGGAATCGCAGGTGCGATAACTGGGTCGCATGTGCGAAAAATGGCCTGGGCAGAATGTTTTATAATCGTGATTTTTGGCTATTTCCTCACTATTTCATCTTGGCATGGGCGATTTTGGGAGGCTTCAAAGGAGGATTTTCTTCATGCAATGTTAGCTAAGCAATTCCTTCATGTTGCTAAGTTAATTACAAGGTTACTACATGGAATTATACATGAGAATTTGTAGGAAAATTGGAAAATCTTGAAGAAAACCTAGAAATTTGTATTTGGATTTTAACCACGAATTTGAGCATGGAATTTAGAGTAAATTGTATATTTGAACTAGTAAAGCTATGGGTAGAATATATTTTCGAGAAATTTCAGAATCTGGGCATGTGGGCCCGAGGGCATTTTGGTCAATTCACTGAGCGGGGTTGGAAAATAATATAATTTGGAATTTTTGCATATATTAGAGTATATTTTCATTCGTGTGTCGTTGTTTGGATAGTTTTGGGGCATTGTGCATCCATTGGAGTCCTCGGGAGGGCTTGGAAGCCGATTATGGAATTTCGGAGCGAGGTAAGTCTCCTTTCTAACTTTGTGAGGAGGAATTATCCCCTCTAGGTGAACTAATTAAGTATGTGTTACTATCTACCGGGACTGCGTATGCACGAGGTGACGGTAGTCCGTGCGTAGCTACTATTATGCCATGTCCGGGTAGCCTAGGACCCACTAGCATGCCTTACCTGTTGTACCTGTGATCTTGTCTGTAATATTAGACTGATAATATTATCAAAATTGTAATTGAATGTCTAAAGAAGACTAGAGTTTATTTTCTTAATCATCTAGAAAGAGTATTGATTTCCTTCGCGGGCAATCGTATTTGCGGATAAGGTTATATTATTAAACATTATAAAAACTTGGCAAATGAATTTTGAAAAAGGATTTAAATACTATTTTGTGGTTTTTAAAAGAGAAATCTGTCATTTACTTGAAGATTTGTTTTCCCGACGAAGTCGGGGTGGACTGTTGATTGTGCATGACTGCATGTGACCACTTCACAATTTACTTCCGCGAGCGGAGTGTCATTTCCTCCGATCTCATGGTAGCGGGTCGTGCGCCACGGCAGATTGAAAAATGCACTTATGGTACGGGACGTTCGACCCTCGGCAGTGTATAGATATGATTATTTTATGGCAAAGGTGTACTTATGGGTTCGGGCCGTTCAACCCTCAGCAGTGCACATACATGATTATTTTTATGGCTGAGGCTCCTTATCGCATATGCGCATGCTAAATTGTTAAATGTTTTTCTTGGATTTTGAATTGATAAGATATTTGGGGGAAGATAAAGAAGTAATGGTTTATTTAAGATATTTGGGGGAAAATGAGGAAGTAGTAAGATATTTGGGGGAAGATAAAGAAGTAATGGTTTATTTAAGATATTTGGGGGAAAATGAGGAAGTAGTAACTGTTTATTTACTTCCAGTATTTACTTGGATTTCAGTGCCTTATATATTTGCTGCTTTACTACCTTTACATGCCTACCGCGTTCATCATATTCTGTTAGATTAATTTGTTGGACCTTAGTGAGTGTCTAATTCGACCTCTCGTCACTACCTCTCTGAGGTTAGGTGGGCGACTAACTGAGTACAGGTTATTTTTGTACTCATGCTACACTTGCTGTGCATTTTTATTGCACAGGTACTTTCATAGCAACGTTGCTGGTTGGAGACTTAAGTGAGCTGCATCATCCGGAGGCGATCCGCAGCTGACAGAGTCTCCCTCATATTGTATTTATTTTCAGTTTAAGTTCCTTGTCCAATTTGTATTTCGGAAAAGCTTGTAGTATTTATGAAATTCTTAGAATTTGCCCATGTACTTGTGACACCGGGTTCTGGGATGTGTTGGAATATATTTTGCTGAAATGGAATATTTAAACCATTGTATTTACTTTGCATATTTTGATTTAGTTACTATATAATAAAGTGAAAGGTAATGATTTTCATAAATGTTAAAACAGGAATTTATTTCAACTAATTAATGATTGGCTTGCCTGGCGGTGGTGTCTGGTGCCATCACGACCTTAGTAGATTTTGGGTCGTGACAACATGGTATCAGAGCCCTAGTTTCCCTTAGGTCTCACGAGTCATGAGCAAGTCTAGTAAAGTCTTGCAGATCGGTACGGAGACGTCTGTACTTATCTTCGAGAGGCTACAGGGCTTTTAGGAGTACTTCCCTTCTTGATTCCTCATTGTGCGATTTGATTCCTTTGAGGCTTATGCCTACTCAATCTTACGCGTCACAGAGCGCTTTCTATGAATTGGGAACTTGAGGAATTAATATAGTGCTACGGATATGGTGCGAGATGTTTCCCATGTGTAGTTGGATGGGGCTGTTGTTGTTGCTCAGCAGAAGAATATTATGTTGTTTCAGCTCGGTTGTTGTGTTTCTGAGAACTTTGAGGCTATGCTCAGGTTGTGATGATCTTTACGATTGGTTATCGCGCCATGATGTTTACGATTGATGATAGAATGCTTGCCCATATGTTGGGGGTGGTGAATGGCTTGAAGGGAGGTCTTCTCGGAGTATGATTTCGAGATTCCGGTATTTAGATTCCGGCGGAAGGAAGGCAATTGATCTATAGATGACCAGGTTTTGGATTGATAAAGTAGTAAGACTTGGTGTTTTCAAGTAAGGAGGGATATTCACCTATGATGTAACACCGTCGTCACTAATCGATGGAATGTGCTAAGTCTGTCGGTGCTATGGATGCTTCGGGTGCATCGGGTCAGAGTGTTGTGAAGTAGTATTGGAGAAGCGGTTGTCAGAGATCGTGGTGTGTGGTGGTTCAGTACTGAATGGTTATTTCCAATGAAAGAAGCTCGAGAAGGATGATCCTCAGAGAGTTTGAAGTCGTGGTGATCTACTGGTGTAAGGGTTGCAGAGAATGATACTGAATTGAGGCTAGGCGGTGGTTCCATTTCTAGGAGGCCAGGTGTAAGAGGCGGAAGTCGAGCAGTCGCATAAGGGGGGAGTTTGACCAAGTGGAGGAGCGACAGCATAGTAGTGAATTAAGGTATTGTAGTGCATTTAGTAGATGTCCATGGGGAGCGGGCGAACTGGTAAGGTTGGTGAATGAGAACGGGCTTAAGATGGAGTATTAATGTCGTAGAGATAGTGTAGTACGGCGTCGTTGGGAGGTGTTAGTTGGTGAATTACATAGGTGGGTTATTTCCGGTGAATAGGTTAGCGGTTTCATGGTTGGCAAGTTTCCGAGAGGGATTCTAGTGGATGTTCGGTAGGAGGAAGGATATGTGAATGATGCTAGAGAATTTGAGTAATTAGGGAGTGCTAACCAGAGAATTTGGAAGAATTGGACGGATTGGTTGAGCAAGATCATGTTAACAAAGGGGAAAGGATCTCAGAAGGGTCTAAAGTAGTGTAAGGGGTAACTTCGGGCTAAGTGGGGGAGTCCCACCACTTGCAGTTGGGCTGTAGGATTGTGTTCTCCTGGGGTTGCGGATTGTCGGCATATTGGCAAGTTGGTACAGCTAAGGGAAAGGAGTAGGATGGTAATTGTGCATGGGATTTGATGAATGTGTGCAAAAGTTGGTCCTATCATACCAGGGTTAGGCTTTGGAAGATTCAGAATTTTTCTTAATGCATAGGCGAATTGTAAGGGTAGTGACTCAGTCACGTGCTTCATTGAAAAGGGTGTTCGTGTGCTAGAAGAGCCTTGGGGTGATTGTAATTGGGGACAGTCAGAGTGGGTGACTCTCAATAGCGGTCCTAGTGAATTCAAAAGTTAAGAATGGAGCGTTTAAGGGTTTCAGTCAGCAGTATGATCGAGAATCGAGGTTTTGCAGAGTAATTTCTGAGAAAAAAGGAAGATGGTTGGGGTTTCTATGTTATTTTCAGCATGCAAGATAGTATTGGAGGAGTGAGAGAAATAAACTCCGGGTTGTAGGAATATTATCAGAGGGTACGAGACGGTTTGTGAGAATGAGACAACATGGTCTCATGAATCAAGGTCACTTGGGATGAGTGAGGGTTGAGTTTGCCACGAGTTGGAGGAAGTTACTATTATTCCTGAGGCAATTGAAGATGATTAAAATAAGATAGATTGTTTAGCCATGGTTGAAATGGCACATTTACGGCAGTGATCAGTTTCTTCGATGTGATTAAGTTATGCATGTGGTTTGTGCCGGTGTATGCGAGACATGTTATCCATCGAAATAGATTTTATTTGGAAGCATTCAAGTATTATTGCCTGTCAGGTGTAGGCGGATCTCGGAAGGGTTATAGTGGTATAGACCACTACTTAAGGATTTGCATGTTGGGTGATTGTGAGAATTCACTCGTGTGTTGAGATGGTACTCTTGAATTGAGTTAAGTAAAAGGTTTCTGTATGATGAAGTGTTCACCCTATTGGTGGTTCAGAAATTATGATGGAATTCTTGCACTATCTCATATTGGCATGTTAGGTGTGGTAAGCAGTATGTAACTGGAGTAAGAATCGAGATTGCGGTTCGGTGTTAGCGAGGATGTCATGAGCTCGCAAGAGCAAGAAAAAGTGATTTGAGAGTCCAGAGTAAGCTGGTGTTATCTTCAATGTCACCTGAGATCGATATTCAGTAAAAGGGTCTTTGTACCCTGGTCATAGGTTCTTGATGTGCTTGCAGTATTAGTGTGGTCGGTGATGCGGGTGTGCAGACTTGTTACCTGGTGTGGAAGGTCGTGGGAGCGTAACCACGAGAAGATTGTATAAGTGTGACACGTAGTCACTTAATAGATTGGAGATTTGGACCAAGTATAAGGAAGTACCATATTGCTTATTTGAAAATTTATGCCATGAAGGCGTTCGGTCCAGTTGGTTGTGGATTGTGGGATGTTGTCCCGGCTATGATGGTTGTTCTTGCGTATTATGAGAGAAAGGGGGTTAATATGGACCCAAGTAAGGCTATTAGCCTAGTTTGGTGCGAGCAAGGTAGACTCGATGTTTGTGGATAGATTTAAATATGATTATGGGCTTCATGTGAGACAGATATGTTCATTTCAGTATAGCTCTCCTCAGGAAGAGGTGTTGGGATATCAGGTGTTGTCCCATCTTCGTCAAATTCAGGTAATATTATGATTTTGTCGTGTGACTTGTGAAACGGTTTGATAATTTCTTAATGAATTGAGGTCCCGCGTAGTGGTGATGTTATGTGAGTAGGAGAGCTCTTGGGATCCAGAGTATATATATATATATATATATATATATATATATCCCCATGATGGTATTATGCACTTAGCGTGCTTATGTTCGAGATTCAGTAATTTGTAATAGTGAGCAATTCAGCTCCGTGTATATCTTCTTATGTGAATTTTATGATGGGATCGGGTGGCATGCCTCCACGGGTATGTTAATGGGATCATGGCACGTCGCCACGGGTATGTTATTTGGATCGGGTTACACGCCGCAACAGTATGATGATGAGTAAGGTTCCTTTATTTATTTTCTCGTGTTTTACTTTCTATTTTCTGAGAAGAGTTCATAATAAGTTGCGTGATTTGAGCAGTCTTTTCCTGAGTCATTTCTTTGTGTATCATGTTCGAGTTATGGCCTATTGGCGCGTTGTGGTATCATGTGAGACTGACGATCATGTTTGGGGTGATTTGTTGTCTGAGCAGTTCATACTGGGTGAGACGAGGTTATTGGAATAGGGATCAGTGAGATAAGATTATGTGAAATACATTGAAGGACAATTACCAACAGTTGGTTCATAATGAGGTGATGATTCTAGTCAAGATGAGGTATTCAATGATTTGGTAACTCTGCAGTGGTAAGATGACGAATTATGCAGTGCATGGTGCTAATTCAGCGGTATGTAGTCATGTTCTGGTATGTCGTGTGGTAGTTGATATGGTGTTTATATATTGGAACTAGGCCTGGCAGAGAAATTTCATGTGTTGGAACTGGATTTTGAGCCTACTATATGGATAAAATAAGAAATCTTCAGATTTTATCAAGCTAATGTACTCAGTTAGGTTGTGGTATCACGGGCAGGTACTCGAAGTGTTAAGCAGTGATTTAAGATAACTCCATAGCATTTCCTAGCACGTTCGAGGACGAACATCGGTTTAAGTGGGGGAGAATATAACGACCCGACCGGTCATTTTGAGCTCTAGCGCGTCGTCCAGTGGTTTGAAGTCATGAGAAGCTCCATTTCAGATATTATGACTCGTGGGCATGGTCGGAGTTGAATTTCGAGAAATTCAGAATCAAATTGGAAAGAAAATTATCATTTCAGAACCTTTAAGTTGGAGAAATTGACTAAGATTGGAAATTTGAGAAAACGGCCTCCGAATCGGGATTTGAAGGTTCCTGCAGGTTTGTATGATGATTTCGGACTTGGGCGTATGTACGGATCCGGTTTTGGATAACCCGGGAGCGTTTCGGCGTATATTATGGAAGTCAGCATTTTGAAGAAAATTTCCTAAGTTTGGCTTGAAGCGCATTTCAATGATATTGATGTCCGTTTGGGATTCCGAGCCTGTGAATAGCTCCGTATGGTGATTCTGGAGTTGGGAGCGCGATCGGAAGTGAATTCGGATATCCGTAGGTTTTTTTGAAGTCATTTGGCTAAAGATAGAAATTTAAAGGTATTTGTGAAATCCGATCGGAAGTGGAAATTTTGATATCAGGGTCGGAATGCGATTTCGGAAGTTAGAGCAGGTCCATAATGTCGAATATGACTTGTGTGCAAAATTTGAGGTCAATCAGACATGATTTGATGGGTTTCGGCATCGAATGTGGAAGTTTGAAATTTCAAGTTCTTAAGGTTTGAATTTTAGAGCGATTCGTGATTTTGGCGTTGTTTTATGTGATCTGAGGTCTCGAGCAAGTCCGCACTATGTTTTGGAACAGTTTGGTGTAATTGGACGGGGGTCCCGGGGGCCTCAGGTGGATTTCGGGTAGTTGACGGACCAAGTTTGGAGTTTGAAGAAGGCTGAGGTTGCTGTCATCTGGTGTGACCGCACCTGTGAGACTTGGGCCACAGGTGCGGCTTTGGTGTCGTAGGTGCGAAATTTTGCTGGTTTGGCAGGGAGTGCAGGTGCGAGGGAGTTTCCGCACCTGCGAAGCCGCAGATGCGAAAAATGAGCGCAGGTGCGATGTATGGCTTGAGCTAAGGAAAACCGCAGGTGCAGAAGTTTGGGCGCACCTGCGGAATCCCAGGTGCGATAGTTGCATCGCAGGTGCGAAAAATTGCCTGGGCAGAATGTTTTATAACCATGATTTTTGGCTATTTCCTCACTATTTCATCTTGGAATGGGTGATTTTGGGAGGCTTCAAAGGAGGATTTTCTTCATGGAATGTTAGGTAAGTAATTCTTTCATGTTGCTAAGTTAATTACAAGGTTAATACATGGAATTATACATGAGAATTTGTAGGAAAATTGGGAAATCTTGAAGAAAACCTAGAAATTTGGATTTGGATTTTAACCATGAATTTGAGCATGGAATTTAGGGTAGAATATATCTTCGCGAAATTTCGGATTTCGGGCACGTGGGCCCGAGGGCATTTTGGTCAATTCACTAAGCGGGGTTCGAAAATTATATAATTTAGAATTGTTGCAAATATTAGAGTATATTTTCAATTGTGTGTCGTCGTTTGGATAGTTTTGGGGCATTTTACATCCATTGGAGTCGTCGGGAGGGCTTGGAAGCCGATTATGGAATTTCGGAGCAAGGTAAGTCTCCTTTCTAACTTTGTGAGGGGGAATTGTCACCTCTAGGTGAACCAATTAAGTATGTGTTACTATGTGCGGGGGCTACGTACGCACGAGGTGACAGGAGTCCGTGCGTAGCTACTATTATGCCATGTCCGGGTAGCCTAAGACCTACTAGTATGCCTTATCTATTGTACCTGTGATCTTGTCTGTAATATTAGACTGCTAATATAATCGAAATTCTAATTGAATTTCTAAAGAAGACTAGAGTTTATTTTCTTAATCATGTAGAAAGAGAATTGATTCCTTCGCGGGCAATTGTATTTTCGGATAAGGTTATATTATTAAACATTATAAAAACTTGACAAATGAATTTCGAAAAAGGATTTAAATACTATTTTATGGTTTTTAAAAGAGAAATTTGTCATTTACTTGAGTATTTGTTTTCCTGATGTAGTCGGGGTGGACTGTGTGCATGACTGCATGTGACCGCTTCACAATTTAGATTTTGCGAGCTGAGTGTTATTTCCCTCACTCTCATGGGAGCAGGCCATATGCCACGACAGATTGAAAAATGCACTTATGGTATGGGCCGTTCGACCATCGGCAGTGCATAGATATGATTATTTTATGGCAAAGGTGCACTTATGGTTCGGGCCATTCAACCCTCGGCAGTGCACAAACATGATTATTTTTATGGCTCAGGCCGGTTGTCCTTATCCCGTATGCGCATGCTAAATTGTTAAATGTTTTTCATGGATTTTTAATTGATAAAATATTTGGGGGAAGATAAAGAAATAATGGTTTATTTAAGATATTTGGGGGAAAATGAGGAAGTAGTAACTGTTTATTTACTTCCAGTATTTACTTGGATTTCAGTGCCTTATATATTTGTTGCTTTACTACCTTTACATGCCTACCGTGTTCATCATATTCTGTTAGATTAATTTGTTGGACCTTAGTGAATGCCTACAGTGTACACGTTATTTTTGTACTCATGCTACACTTGCTGTGCATTTTTATTGCACAGGTACTTTCATAGCGACGTGGCTGGTTGGAGACTTAGGCGAGTTGTATCATCCGGAGGCGGTCAGCAGCTGATAGAGTCTCCCTCATATTGTATTTATTTTCAGTTTAAATTCCTTGTCCAATTTATATTTCGGATAAGCTTGTATTATTTGTGAAATTCTTAGAATTTGCTCATGTACTTGTGACACAGGGTTCTGGGATGTGTTGGGATATATTTTGATGAAATGGAATATTTAAATCATTGTATTTACTTAACGGATTTTTATTTAGTTACTATGTAATAAAGTGAATGGTAATGATTTTCATAAATGTTAAAACGGGAATTTATTTCAACTAATTAATGATTGGCTTGCCTGACGGTGGTGTCCGGCGCCATCACGGCCTTAGTATATTTTGGGTCGTAACAGATTTCTAACCTTTTAAGAAAACTGACAACTTTGAAGATGGACACCAACACGTTACAACCAAGATCGTCGGTCGGAGCTCGTACAATGACCTCGACTCGATCTCTCCGACATGTTTCAATGGAGTTTTGGGCTAAGATTTTTGCTATGTTTTGGAGGTTTTTAGCTGGTTTCAATGGTTTTTAATGGGTGTTACGGTGGTAAATTTTGGGGGTAAAGGAGCTGGTTGTCACGGCGGAAAAGAGCTAGCCAGAGATGGTGGAAATCCGGCGAGATGACGGCAAAGTAGTGAGTTGAGGAGTGGGTTTACATGGCTGTGATTTTCATGGTTCAAATAAAATTGAAAGAGATTTTTGAGGAATAAAGCTTGAAGAAGAAGACCCAGATGAGGTCTGCAAGTGTATCGACTCGACCTGTCATTTTGAGAATTTGCACTTCGCTCGTTAGTTTGGGGACACAAGTAGCTCTGTATGATGTATTATGACTTGTGTGCAAAATATGAGTTCATTCCGAGTTGATTTGATATATTTCGGCGCCGTTTCTTCAAGCATAAATGATATCATATTGAACAAATCAGCTCCGATTTCTTTTTTGATTGAAGCATTAGATCCGTATTGAGGTAAGTATCTTACCTAACCTTGTGGAGGGGAAACCACCCTTAGAAATTGAGCCACTTGTGCTATCTCGATATGTGAAATCTATGTACGCAAGGTGACGAGTGGGTACACTTTATATGTGGTGTTGACCAGTTAGATTGTCTAGTCTTTTTCCATGCCTTTGATCAAATTTTCATAATATGTGGTATCTTGTTGTTAGGCAAAACTTACATGCTCTATATGTTATTAGCATTTATTTACCTCTTACTCGTTCTTTGGCCTTATTTCCCCTAGTTGAAGTTATTTCCTTCCTTGTTGTTTTATTACTTCTTAATTGTGAGTTCCTCTATGACTCTGTGCATATATGCTACATGTCTAAATTGTTGTGATTACCTGTGTAGTTATCATGTGCCTTACATGTCTTGTTGTTTTTGTTAAGGTTGTTGTATTCTTTTGATTTTTATGTGATTATCTTGTTGTTGTGTACTCATACTCTTGGTAGTAGAAATTCTGGTAATTGAGTTATGGATTGGTTGTTGTTGTTGATTTAAAATAATTTTTTGTGGGATCAGGTTGCGCTCCGCAACAGGAGTAATAAAGGTGGACAGGTGGGATCGGGTTGCACGCTGCAACAGGAGGAATAAGGTTGATATGTTGATGAGCAATAAGGTGGGACTGGTGGGATCGAATTGCGCGCCGCAACATATTAAATATTATTTACTGTTATTTTTATTGTTAAGGAGGAATAAGGGAGGATTGGTCGGATCGTGTTGCATGCCACAACATATATATATATATATATATACACACATATATATCATTTACTGTTAATGTAATTGTTAAGGAGGAATAAGGGAGGATTGGTGGGATCGAGATGCACGCCGCATCAATATATGTACTTATGCGTTCCTTTCTGACTGTGCAAGTTATCCGGTAGTTTTACATTTCACTTAGGGATTGGTTATAGCTGGATACTGATAAGACCCTAGTTCATTTGTACAAGACTTTGAGAATTTGTATTTCGGGTTCCATTGAGCTTTGAGTATCGGGTTATTGACATTGAGTTATTGACTTGCCGTTGTTCCTTGATTTCTTTTCCTGAAACTATTACTCTGGTGAATTATTTTTCGACGTAAATTTACTACGTTGAATCATTTCCTCCTGTCCTGCTAAGTTGTTCGTAATATAGTGATTTAAAACAAAGGAATTAGTATTACGCTACTTTGTATGACCTTTTAAATTTGAACTTGTTGTGTGTGTGTGTGTATATATATATATATATATATACACACACACACACAACAAGTACAANTATATATATATATATATATATATATATATATATATATATATATATATATATATACATTTCAATAATTCAAATTCTAATAATTGTTAATCTTTCCTCGCTGATTTCCTAATTGGTTTAGTTACAAAATTTATTTTATGTTATATAAATAAGACTCTTTGGGCGTCTTAATTGCATTAGTTGCGGACATTATATTCTGGGTAGTACATGGATTTTGTTGTGCAAAGTGAGATGGAAATATGTGGGCACAAGGTGCCATGTGTGCCAAGAGCTTGGAAATTGAGATTTATGATATGAGATTTCGAGGATTGGGATGGTCGGAAATGTGTATTAGGAATGATGCGATTGGTTGAGTTAACATTGTTTTCCTTGTTTGAGCACATTTTAACTTGTTTGTATCCCAGCTATATTGGTGTTAATTTACTTGGTTACTTTTTGGTACCATCCGTGTTTTCCCCTTATCCTCTCTACTGTTTGTAATTTGATTTCTTCCTGCTATTGGTGTTGCTTTGTTATCTTTATCGTGTTAGTTTATTATTATATCTTGTTCAATTTATTAGATCAGTAGGTGTCTTGACTATTCCTCATCACAACTCCACCGAGGTTAGTCTTGATACTTACTGGGCACCGCTATGGTGTGCTCATACTACACTTTTGTACATTTTTGTACAGATCCAGGTATTTGATCATTAGTAGTTGTGCGGATCGTTGTTGTGGAGTCTCAGGGTAAACCTACTGTTGCGTTCGTAGGTATTAGAGTCACCTTCTATCGTACTATTTCCATTGTTTCCTTTTGTTCTAGAACAGTGATGTATTCATTTTCTACAACTACTCCTAGAAAGTCTTATGACTTGTACTACCGGTTTTGGGATTATAAATTGTTTAGAGATTTCTATTTCGCAATTGTTCAAAGTTAGTACATATTGTCGTTATTTCTATTAATGTTAGGCTTACCTAGTCTTAGAGACTAGGTGCCATCACGACTCCTTCGGAGGGATTTTGGGTCGTGAGAAGTTGGTATCAGAGCTCTAGGTTCATAGGTGCTACGAGTCATAAGCAGGTTTAGTAGAGTCTTGCGGACCGGTGTGGAGACGCCTGTACTTATCTTCGAGAGGCTACAGAACTATTAGGATAATATCCCTTCTTTCATTCCTTATCGTGCGATATTGATTCATCTCGAAGCATATAACTTATGTTCCTTTACATCCACTCATGTATGATATTGCGGTCTTAGTGTCCGCTATACGCCAATGGTTTTTGATGCTACACACAGGCTACGAGGGAGTCAAGGATGCTCAGACATTGTCTCAACGTGTCGTCCAGACTGAAGATACAGGGGTATTGAGAGATTATTCAATTGTTCACATGGAGGTGCAGCGGGTTCCGGCATCTGGTGGATGAGTACCAGCTTGGGAAGGTTTAACTGGTTGACTAGTCGTCGAGATTGTGGTGGGGTCACGAGGTGGATGTTGATTGAGGATAGTTGGTTGTATTGGAGAATATGTGGTTTATATGAGATTTCTACTCAGTGGAAGGTATATATTGTCATTCAAGTCACGGAAGGAAGCGAGTTTGACGGTCACAAGAATGGACATGCACTTAGTGCATGAATTGAGTACCTTGTGATTGGTGTTGTCGAGCTGTGAAGGTTAGTTTTGCAGATCATCTGTTTTCTATGGCTTCGGGCCAAGTGGGGGAGTCCACTAGCGGCATTCAGATTGTAGAGTCATATATTACCTCAGTTTTGGCCTAAGAAGTGTATATAGATGGTATTGGAAGGCTCCCAAAATTTGTATATGACTAACATATGAGATCTTGCATGGGATGATGTTGAGACTTATGGTGTTTCTACATCATTAATGTATTTTCATTTCTGTGTCAAAAGGGGGTCGGAGAAATAGCTTCAGATTCATAGAAGGTCTATTCAGCGTGGGCATCTCGGTGGGGGAATCATGGGGTGCTTCAAGGGATATACAGTGGTTTATGAGTTGCTGGGCTACGTGGCTTGTACTATGATTTTCTGCAATGAGTTTTTGTTGGGGTAGTTGTGTATCGATAGGGAGAAGTGTTACCTCAGAGGAAAGACTAGGAGTAACCGAAGAAATGGGTCAGCTCTGTGGTGTTGGGTCAGCATAGCAATGGAAGTAATTAGTCGTTTTTGAATGGGAATTCCCTACCGGCATTTTTGGCACTATTCTTGGGTTGGACGGTTTATGTGTCTCGTTTGAGTTGGGAAGATGCGATCCTAATGGTTTAGTTGCGTGTAGACGGATCTCGGAGAGTTCTCTATGGTTTCGGCAACGGCTTGAGTCGATTGGCTACTATGGCATAAGGAATATGTTGTACATTATGGTTTTGTCCTGGATGGATATCAGAAGTTAATAGAAGGTTAGTATTATTGGATATCATATGTGAACAATGTGCATTTTAGGAAGACCCTTGAGTTTTGGTTTGCGGGTGCGTGGCTAGTGGCATGGTGATTACTTGGTTTTGAGGCTTTTGAGGTTCAGGTTTTGTTACGTGGCCGGAAAATCTATATGGTTGCTTCATTAAAATGATGGGGTGTGAGTGATGTATCAGCCATTCGATTAGCATAGTTGAGTTCGGGTATGGAAATCTTGGTATTCCTAAGGTGTTGGGCTATATGTCCCCATATGCGGGCTATTTCTTTTATGTGGATTGTGAAGGCATGTTGAGAATGGGATAACTAATAGCATACATTATCGATAGGTTTCTATGGACTTTTGGGAGGATATGTACCTGTTTGGGAATGATCAAGATTTGGGTTTGGGGCTATTTGAAAGCTCAACGAGAATATGTATTTTATATCAGGTCAAGTTTGGGTGCTCTTCCGAGATTGTTATCATGGTTATGTTACCAGGCAGAATGGATATTATTTGTGCCCCTGGCCTATGTTATGTGTTATTCTCTTATGTCGTGATGGGCTGTGAGGTTGTATGATTATTCTCCACCCATGTTGTAATTCCGTTCATGTCTTATGGCGATGTGGGCGAAATGTCCCTCGTGATGTTGACTGGTTCATTGCACCTTAGTTGTGCTTGCTTTCTTCCATGTTTTGTTAATTCTATTCAGTTTCCCACAGTTATACTTGTGCACTTTACTGTGTTTGATATCAATATTCATGTGATCAGTGAACCCGAGCACTTTGGCTTGATGAGTATCTGGGATCGGGCTGCACGCCGTAGCGGATGTTATGTTGGATACCTTTTCCTTGTGTTTATTTGGTGTTTTGTTTTCCCTCTGTGGGATGATTTAATGAAACTGTACTTTTATTGTTACACATGTTTTACTTGTTAAATAACCCTTATACCTTGCTTTACTTCTATTTGTACTGCATAACAGAGTTATTACTGAGTTGGTGTACGAGCTGTGTGGCATGAGAATCTGTGTGGTTCCGTGATGAGCTATTAGTTGTGCTTCTTGTATTGGCTGAGATGAGGTTCTTAGACATGAGATTCGCACTATCGCATTGGGGTGAGGAGTGTTTGGAAGTATGAGGTTGTTTCTGCTAAGATTTGGGCAATGGAACTTGATGGATGAGAGAGCTTCTCGGCTTGTTGACTGCATGGGCGGTTATGAGTCCCTACATGTTTCTTTATCATGGGCAGAGTTGTAGAGGTCCGGAACAAGGTTCTATTCAATATGAAGTGTATTGCCGACATCCAGAATGTTATTTGGGCAACTATGGTGGTCAGAAGTTATTGCTACGGGCATTTGAGTTGTGTGGAACATCGTGTGATTGTACCCTGGGTTGGAATTATGGCTCGATTTGGCTTGTTCAGTTATACAATGATATGATGCGAAATCCGAGTCCTATGATGAATTTCAGATGTTGAGATTTGGTTATGTCCTAAGGTTATGGACTAAGGATGAAGTGAGATCTCCCATTAAATTGCGTTGTCAGTCCTTCATAGGTTTGGGTGATGGGGAATCACCCTCGGGTAGGGTGATGGGGAATCACCCTCGGGTGTATGTATGGTGAGCTCATGCAGTGTTTTGATGGCTTTGGAACAACTCTTTGCACGTTCGAGGACGAACTTATGATTAAGTGGGGGAGAACGTAACGACTCGACCAGTAGTTTTGAGAATTTGCACTTCGCTCGATGGTTTGGGAGCATAAGTAGCTCCCTATAATGTATTAGGACTTGTGCGCAAAATTTGAGTTCATTCCGAGTTGATTTGACATGTTTCGACGTCGTTTCTTCAAGCATAAATGATATCATATTAAACAAATGAGCTTCGATTTCTTTTTTGATTGAAGCATTAGGTCCGTATCGTAATTATGCACCCGTAGCAAATAGAATCGTCGAATTTGCACATTGTATAAGGATTTTATGGTCATTTTACTAAGAATTAGGTTGCCTGATTTTTTTTAGATTAATTACGGAATTGCCACTGACGGCATATTTAAAATTCTGCACTATTTGCAAATATTGAAACCAACATATCTCCTTCATTATAAGGTTAAATTGAGTTATTCAAAAGCCTAACTTGACTAGAATTTTATAAGGAATCCATTAGAGGCATAAAAAGCGAGTGTAGATATCATTTGGCACGAAAAATGAGACAGAATAGCTGGTAGAAAAATATATAAAATAATGATTTATTCATCTGGTCATATATTGAGTTGGGGAGCTCGAATTTGGGTAATTTTGGAGGAAAATTTCACCATATGGATTGGGGTAAGTGTTCTTTACTCAGTTTTGGTTATATTTCATGAATCCATCTTCGTTTTTGGGATTTGATTGATGATTTCAAAGTAAAATTGAGGGAGTTAGGGCTTGAGTTTTGGAGAGTTTGAGGTGAGGATTTGAGGAATCAAACGGAGTCCGGCTTTGACGAATTTTATATGGTTAGAATCGGGAGAGAATGAGGTTTCTAATTATATCATTTTTTACTAGTTTCGAGATGTGGGCCCAGGGGCCGAATTTTGGGCGATTTCGGATTTTTGGCATATTTGTAATATTTATTGTGGAATTCGATTCATTAGTCTATGTTGATGGTATTAATATGATTATGGTTAGATTCGAAGCTTTTGGAGACCGAATCCAGAGATGAGGGCATCCCGGAGTAGAATTTTACGCTATTGAGGTAAGTATCTTGCCTAACCTTGTGTGGGGGAAAACCACCCTTTAGGAATTGCGTCACTTGTGCTATCTCGATATGTGAAAGCTTTGTACGCAAGGTGACGAGTGGGTACACAGTTTATATGTGGTGTTGACCCGTTAGATTGTCTAGTATTTTTCCATGCCTTTGATCAAGTTGTCATAATATGTGGTATCTTGTTGTTAGGCTACACTTACATGATTTATATGTTGTTAACATTTGTTTACCTCTTGCTCATTGTTTGGCCTTATTTCCCTTAGTTGAAGTTATTGCCTTCCTTGTTGTTTTGTTACTTCTTAATTGTGAGTTCCTCTATGACTCTGTGCATATATGCTACATGTCTAAATTATTGTGATTACCTGTGTAGTTATCACGTGCCTTACATGTCTTGTTGTTTTTGTAAAGATTGTTGTATTCCTTTGATTTTTACGTGATTCTCTTATTGTCGTGTACTCATACTCTTGGTAGTAGAAATTCTTGTAATTGAGTTGTGGATTGGTTGTTGTTGTTGATTTAAACTAATGTTTGGTGGGATCGGGTTGCGCGCCGCAACAGGAGTAATAAGGGTGGACAGGTGGGATCGGGTTGCACACCGCAACAGGAGGAATAAGGGTGGTATATTGATGAGCAATAAGGGAGGACTGGTGGGATCGAGTTGCGTGCCACAACATATTAAATATTATTTACTGTTATTATAATTGTTAAGGAGGAATAAGGGACGATTGGTGGGATGGGGTTGCACGCCGCAACATATATATATATATATATATATATATATATATATATTTACTGTTAACGTAATTGTTAAGGAAGAATAAGGGAGGATTGGTGGGATCGAGATGCACGCCGCATCAATATATGTACTTATGCGTTCCTTTCTGACTATGCAAGTTATTCGGTAGTTTTACATTTCACTTAGGGATTAGTTATAGCTGGATACTGATAAGACCCTAGTTCATTTGTACAGGACTTTGATACTTTGTATTTCGGGTTCCACTGAGCTTTGAGGATCGGGTTATTGACATTGAGTTATTGACTTGCCGATGTTCCTTGAATTATTTTCCTGAAACTATTACTTTGGTGAATTATTTTTCAAAGTAAATTTACTACGTTGAATCATTTCCTCCTGTCGTACTAAGTTGTTAGTAATATAGTGATTTAAAATAAAGGAATTAGTATTACTCTATTTTTATATGACCTTTTAAATTTGAACTCGACGTGTATATATATACATTTCAATAATCCAAATTCCAATAATTGTTATATTTTATTTCAATTAGTTTCTCAATTAAATTTCCTTAACCCGTTTGAGATTTGATCTTACTTAAAAAGGAATTTCTATTAAGTTTTAATTTAATAAATCATATATTAAAGGCAATAGCTTATTTTATGTTCTATTTTATTTGAAAAGGGTATTTTCTTAATTCAAATGATTTCAAAAGAAAAAAAACTTACTCTTTTCTCGCTGATTTTCTAATTGGTTTAGAAACTAAAATTTATTTTATGTTATATAAATGAGACTCCTTGGGCGTCTTAATTGCATTGGTTGCGGACATTATGTTCTGGGTAGCACGTGGATTTTTTTGTGCAAAGTGTGATGGAAATATGTGGGTACAAGGTGCCATATATGCTAAGGGTTTGGAAATTGAGATTTCGAGGATTGGGATGGTCGAAAATGTGTATTAGGAATGATGCGATTGGTTGAGTTAACGTTGCTTTACTTGTTTGAGCACATTTTTACTTGTCTGTATCCCAGCTATGTTGGTGTTAATTTACTTGTTTACTTTTCCGTACAATCTGTGTTTTCCCCTTATCTTCTCTATTTTTTGTAATTTGATTTCTTTCTGTTATTGGCGTTTCTTTGTTATCTTTATCTTTTTATTTTATTATAATATCTTATTTAGCTTATTAGACCAGTAGGTGTCTTAACTGATCCTCGTCACTACTCCACCGAGGTTAGTCTTTATACTTATCAGGCACCGCTGTGGTGTGCTCATACTACTCTTCTGTACATTTTTGTACAGATCCAGGTATTTGATCGTTAGTAGCTGTGCAGATCATTGTTGTGGAGACTCGTGGTAAACCTGTTGCTGCGTTCGCAGGTCTCGGAGTCACCTTCTATTGTACTTATTTCCATTGTTTCCTTTTTTTCTGGAACAGTGATGGATTCATTTTGTACAACTACTCCTACAAAGGCTTATGACTTGTACTTCCGGTTTTGGGATTATAAATTGTTTTGAGATTTCTATTTCGGAATTGTTCGAAGTTAGTAAATATTGTCGTTATTTCTGTTAATGTAAGGTTTACCTAGTCTTAGAGACTAGGTGCCATCACGACTCCTTCGGAGGGATTTTGGGTCGTGACAGCAACTAAGATCACATATCCGTCCCTTTTTTAATTTTTCGTTACCTGTTCCCTTCCCCTCTTTTGGGGTTCCTCAAGTTTTTTCCATTCTTTTTGTTCGTTCCTTAATTGTTTCCCTATCTGTTTTTCAATTCTTGTTTTTGCTCTTTTCCCCTTTTCTCTGAATGTCCTCTCCCCTTAGCTGATAGGTCGTGTAGGTATATATGCAGGTAGTATCAATTGTTTTCCAAGAATCAATGAGATAAGAGTGTGTGTGCACATGTGAGTTTTTAGAGAGAGCATGTGAGTTTGTTACAAAATATAAGGAAGAATCTTGCCACATGGAAATGACTTATTGGCTCTTGCTTTAATTAATATTTTTTTTTCTTTTAAGAGTGTAAAATAAAAATACTAGCTAAATATTTTAAAATCAAGAACACATACATTTTTTTTGGATTTTTAATTTTCTTAAATAAAACCTACTAAAAATGAAATAAAGGTTAAAATATATAGATTAAACATAAAATTATTTACATACTAAAAAGTGTTGAAAATCCCAAATATGGTCAAAAATTAGGTGCTCACAAAGAACACCAAATTTCTACCTTAAAATTTCAACTCAAGCCCTAAAATCTCAAGAGTTCCTGCCATTTATCATTTCACACTAAGCAGAGGAGCAGAAGAAACAAAAAAATCCAAGAGATAGGAGAGAAATCCATATACATTGAGAGTGATGGGTGAAAATTTTGCAATGGAATTGAAGAATGGAGAGTTGGGGAGAATTTCAGGGGTTAGAGGAGTAGGAATATCCGCTACTGTGTTTTGAGAAGAAGTGGGCTTTATTTTTTTTTGCAGTACTTTAAAGTTCAGAAACTATCCTGTCTTTTGTGATCGCGTTTCAACTGCAGCATTCCCGTAAAACAAACTCACCAAAAGGCCACGATCGCTTCTTTATTTTTGCCATCGAATAGGGATTGGAAAAATTTTATTCTGCACGAACGCAGTGCATTTTATGCGATCACGAAGAGCAACAGCTTCTAACATTGTTCTTCAGCTACTGGTTTTTGGGTGTCCGGTTACCCCGACCTGCTCTAATCAACTCCAAAAATTCTAAAACTTGGAAGATTAGTCAAAAATAATATTCTAAACTATTCAAAAAAAAAGAAAATTTCAAAAACGATTAAAAATTTTGAAAACGATGGGTTGCCTCCAATCAAGCGTCACATTTAATGTCGTGGCGTGACGCGGATCAAATTTACCATTTTTCTCGCCACTTGGACGATATGAATTGGGAACCTAACTTGGAATCAAGCTTGTGACCACGAGCAATAGGGGGTGGTAAGTAGATTATCAAGCCACGCATTAATTTTTTCATTTTGCATTTCTTGGCTTTCTTGTGAGGAATATAATTTTGTCTTCTTGAATATGCAAATTGCAAAATGTATGGCTCTTGTTTTTCTTATTTGCACTTCCATATGGATTCGCACGGCTCAATTCTCATATCACCATGCAATTCCAAAGTTAAAAAATGCTTGGAATGCGACCTCAAGCCTTCAAATTGCAATTATTCCCGGATTTTGACATCCTCTTTTTCCCCTGAATTAGAGTCAACTACAACCTTCTTTTCAATTATACCAATTGACTCAAATTCCATATTTTTCTCGGCATCACTAACAAGCATGTAGTCGGTTGGCGGATTTTCAACTCTTGATTCCTCAAATAAAGCTCATTTTCTTCATCGATGTCGGACTCTTCTTGATCTCTTTCCACACTATCAAGTTGGTGGGCATAGTGAGTATCAACCAATAATTTCATTTGATTTTTCAAAGTGCGGATATTCTCATCATTTCGAATCAAGACTTGCTTCAAGTCCTCGAGTGTCAAGTTGTGCTTCTCCTCGATTTCAAGAATGGCCTCCAGCATGAGCATCATTCTCTCATTTTGAGCATCTGAGAGTTCTTCTTTATTTGGATCAAGTTCCAAAGAAGGATTTTTGGATTCAACCTCTAAGGAAGGCTCTTGGCTATCATTCACTTCCGAGGCTTGTTGGACCTCTAAAGCTTTGAGCATTTCTCCCATTTGCAAGTTCAACCTTTCAAGCGCCAAATCATTTTGCAGACTATTTTACAAAAGCTCCTCTAAGGCATTTTGCTCTTTGTTTCCTCCTTCAAGTAGGCATTCCACCATGAGCTTGAAATCTCCATTTTAACCATGCTCAACTTCTTCCGCTTCCATATCCCTATACATTTCATCACTAAAAGTAGAATCATCATAGCGGGAGTTTGCGGAAGGGAAGGACAAATAAGCACAATAATCCCAAGGAACATTTTGACGACCACACTTATCACAAATACTCCACTCATGGGTTTAAGATTGTACGCACAATCCGCCCCGGGGAGAATTTAAACAATTTTTCCACAAGTGTGGTCCTCCACAATAAGGACAAGGATCATCAAAGTATGAAAAACTACCATCCGACCAATTTTCATTATATGATGCCATTTTTCAAAAACTAAGAAAACAAATAAGAAGATAAACAAAGATAAAAAACATAATTACACAAATATACACAAGTTTGGACCAAATCACTTACGCTTACTTCTCAAAAAACCTAAATACGCCAAGTTGTTCCCCGGCAATGCCACCAATTTTTATGAAGTCCAAATCCACTACTAATAAATAAATGGACACGGTCACATGCAATATAATTTCCCCAACTATGAGTCGGGGTCGAATCCCACAGAGAACAATATGTAGGTGATTAGGCGTGTAAGAGAATTATCACTTATTATGCTAAGCCAAACATTTATAATGTGATTGTGAAAATATTATAGCTAAATACGAAAATATAAACTAACCTAGAAGCAAGTAAAATGATCAAAGGCTACAAGCATGGATGCATAGGGAATTACACTCAAGTAACAATCCAATGTGTTTCACGATTTTACAAATATGAGCGAGTTTGTGTTAATTAGCCTCTGGTAATAGTTCTATATTAGCTTCTTCCAAAGGCCAAAAAGACTTCCTAATTGAATTACCCCTAAAACAGTTAAGAGATTAAGCATACGGTAATATGGCTACAAGTAGTTCAATCCTATCCCTAGGTAGAATCTATAAAGTGAGGGGTAAAGCCTCAAGTTCTTGTTAATTAATCTTTCCCAACCCCAAATTATCTTTCTCAAATTAATTTGAAGTAAATGGGAGAGTCCTAGAGTTAGTTAATCCCTTTGGAAATATTATAGAACAAGAATAATTAAAAAAAATAATAACTCACTTCATAATAAATAGAAATTGTTCAATACATAAGCACAACAAGATATTTAATCCACACTTTAAATATGAATATTTCCATAAACAAGATTCAAGTGTCGGAAAAAATATTACACACGTAAATATTCAACACAAAGAAAGGAAATGAATAAATGAGCAAAAATGAGTAAGCAATTATCAAACAAAAGCTTCAAATATTCAAGACCCAAGTGCGTGTGCAAGAACCCTAGCTCCAAAAAAAAAATTCTCTAGTCAAGGCTGCCAAAGATATGACAAAGATTTTTTACAAATGAGCTAGGTCATGTATTAAATGGTTTGGGGTCAAAAAATATGAAACTCCATATTGCCCAGTTTTCTGCCCAGATTTGTGAACTGCGTTCGTCAAAGAACATCTACGATCACGAAGAGTAATGCTGCAAAGAATCGTGATCGCAAACCAGAAAATGCGTTCGCGTAGGGCACCTAACAGCAGCTGACAAACTTCTTCTTCGCATTCACAGCATTTGGTCCGCGATTGCAAAGTTTATTTTTCTAGACTGACACGATATTATAAGTATATTTGCGATTGCGAAGAGCATAATCGTGCAGCACTCATTTTTCCTCAATTTAACACATTTTGACTTGGTTTCTTCACAATCACTTCTAAATCACATAATACCTATAAATGGATGTAAACGACATTAGACACGTGATTTACTCAACAAAACATAGCACAAAATCTAAGACTAACGATGAGATAAGTTGGTAAAATACCAACTTATCAGTGGCGGACGTATGAGTTGGGTAGCCAGGCTGAGACAACTTCACTTACATGGGCTCAGTTTTCAGAATGTTCCTGAGGGGGTTTGTACCTCAGTCCCTTCGGGATGCATGGCACGTGGAGTTTGAGCATCTGCGCCAGGTCACTATGTCAGTGTTAGAGTATGCCGTTAGATTCAGTGATTTGGCTAGACATGTACGTGCTTTGGTCGCTATAGTTAGAGAGAGAGTATGTAGGTTTCATTGAGGGGCTCAGACATGATATTCGGTTCAGCATGGCTCAGGAATTGGAGTCGGATGTTTCATTTCAGCAGGTGGTAGGGATTCTTCGCCGATTCGAGGGCATGTGGGACCAGGAGAGAGAGGACATGAGGGGCCAGGAGAGATAGGGAAAGCGAGTTCAGGAGAGAGAGGACAGGGAGAATAGGAGGTCTCACAGACCGGAGAGATCTACTGGTCCTTATTTTTTAGGCAAGGTACGACATGGTAGAGATTTTGTAGGTCAGCCAGTTCAGTTTACACTTCAGGCTTCGCACGATGTTTCAAGTACTCATGTATCTTAGAGTACCCGTGTTGCACAATTTCCACAGCCACGTCAGCAGAGAGCTTGCTTCGAGTGTGGAGATACCGGCCACATGGTGAGATATTGTCCCAGACTCCAGACAGACATGTCACAGCAGGGTATGTAGGTGAGAAGAGGGCGCCCAGGAGGGGGAGTCCCGGCCCGTTCATGTGTTTCATATAGTAGGCCTGAGGACGTTGCGCCAAATAACGTCATACATGTATTCTTTTGATTTGTTATAGAGGCACCATTCGTATTTTTATTCGGTTCTTCTTATCGAGGTGAGTTCCCTTATTTGTTGCTTCACTTATGGGTGAGTTTCATGATTAGTACTCTACTTATGTGTTTACCTATGTTGGGAGATTATATAAGAGGTAACCCGTGTTTATTGCTTTATTTTTATTCATTATTGAGAGTTACTAGACTAGAAGTGAATTCTTGTTGTCCCTTATGGTAGGTTTTGATGTGATTTCTAAATAATTTGGTTACGGTTTGTGATTTAGATGCTTTACCGGGTTGAGAGTTCAATAAGTGTTGTGATTTTAATTGGCAGAATTGAATTAGTAGTGGGTTTCGGTTGGTATGATGTGTATTCTACTTGTGATTCAGAGTTGAGGGTGAGACCCTCGTGATTTCATGTGATTTGGTGTGTCTGAACTGGGCTGCATGCTGCGGTGGAAGCTATATCAGGATGAGATCCTTGTGATTTGTTCATACACTTTGATTTTTCTTTGTAAATTGATTCGTAGGATAGTACTGATAGAGAGTCGTGCCTATCGGGCTTGTTCGATATTTCTCTTATGTTTTTCTCCTTACATATTCAGCCATTTTCATGATGTGCTCAATGAGTTTTAGCTCGCGTGGTGTGTGCCCGGTGGCTTTAGAGGTGACTTGTTGATTCGAATAAATAACTATGAGGTCTTCATGTTTCTTTCATCGTTGTCAGTGTTGTGGAGGTTAGAAACAGGGTTCTAACGGATATGAGGCTAATTGCCTGTGCTGGATTGGGTTACGGGCAGCTATTGTGATCAGAACAGTTATTATGGGCCTATGGGTGATGTGTCATGTTGTAAGGTTGTACTTTGTGGGTGTAGGCATAAGAGGTTGCAGCTGGTTGAGGCTGATACCGGGTGTGAATATGGGAATCAGATCTTTTGGAGATGAGCGGATGGTGGAAATTTTGACTCTAAGGCTTATTGGTGTTGGTGGAAGGGATAAATTACAGTTGAGATGGTGTTTATGTGGATCAGGGTGACGTGGGTTCACTCGCGGGTGTATGTTGGATGAATGTATTTAGTAATTTAATGACTTCTGGACGATTCTTGGCACGTTTGAGGACGAATGTTTGTTTAAGATGGGGAGGATGTAACGACCCAACCGTTTATTTTGAGAATTAAAGTCCTGTTCGGCGGCATAAGGTCTTGAACAGCTTCGTATTATGTGTTATGACTTGCATGTGTGGTCGAGCTCAGTTACTGGATGACTCGGAGTCCATTTCGGAGAAGGTTTCTAGTTTTGGAAGCTTAAGCGATAACAGTTAACCGGAATTTGAATTTTGTGTAAACGACTCCGGAATGGGGTTTTGATGATTCCAACAGCTTCATGTGGTTATTTTGTACTTAGGTATACGTCCGGATTTGGATTTGGAAGTCCGTAGGGTAATTTGAAGCATTTCGGAGAAAGTTGGAAAAGTTGAAGTTTGGAAGGTTGAGAGGTTTGACCAAGAGTTGACTTATGTGATATCAGGGTTGGAATGCAATTCCGAGAGTTGGAACAGCTCCGTTATGTCATTTGGCAATTGCCTGCAAAATTTGCCGTCATTTCAGGTTGATTTGATAGGGTTCCGCGCGAGTTTTAGAAGTTGGAAGATTTGAAAGTTCATAAGTTCAATTCATGGTACGATTCGTAGTTTTGACATTATTTAATGTGATTTGAGACCTCGAGCGAGTGCGTGTTAGGTTATGGAACTTGTGGGTGTGTTTAGACGGGGTCACGGGGGCCTCAGGTGTGTTTCGGATGGGCTACAAGCCGTTTCTTTAGGTTTTGAGTTAATGGTTTCTATTGTCTGATAACCTTCTTCGCGATCGTAGAGTGCCAGTCGCAATCGTGTAGTGTACGGTTGACCTGCCATATTTTTCATCATCGCGTTCACACTGTAAGATTCGTGATCGCGTACCTGCGCACTTCCCTTTCTTCGCATTCGATGTTGCCTCTCCACGTTCGCGTAGTAGAACTAGGCGTTGGGCGTTGCTGACCATTTACTCTTCGCGTTCACGTTCCTCCTTGTGCGTTCACGTAGTTTGCTGTCCTTAACCATCGCATTCATGCCTCCTTGTTAGTGTTTGCATAGGGTTGTCTGGGCAGTCTTCATTCTTCTTCTTCGCGATCGTGCGGAATGCTCCGCGATCTCGATTCATTAAACACCTGGGCAGAATATATAGTTCTCTATTCCGAGGGTTAGTCATTTTTAACATTTTTGGAGTGCTAGAGCTCGGTTTTGAGTGATGCTTTGTGGGTTTTTCAAGAAAATTAATTGGGTAGGTATTCTTCATCTAGAATTTAATATATTCCATGATTTATCTTTATTTTTATCATTAAATTAGTGTTTTGAGTTGAGGAAAATGGGGATTTTTGAAGAA
The DNA here is from genome assembly GCA_005239525.1 of Nicotiana knightiana. Taxonomy (NCBI): domain Eukaryota; kingdom Viridiplantae; phylum Streptophyta; class Magnoliopsida; order Solanales; family Solanaceae; genus Nicotiana; species Nicotiana knightiana. Next base: position 15,080 of record ML408265.1, on the reverse strand, counting down.
AACTTTCAAAGTGTAAAATGATGATATGAGGGACAAATTGGTATCGGAGTTTGATAATTTTAGTATGGTTGAACTCGTATCGGAATAGGTGTTCGGGTTTTGTGAAATTTGTTGGGTTCTGAAGTGCGAATCCGGAGGTCAACTTTTGGGTTGATTTTTAGTTTTTGATAATGATTGTGGCTTTATGATCCGGAATAGTTTCTTATGAGTTTTATTTATGCTTTGAAGTTAACTTGGCTAGATTTGAGCCGACTGGAGGCCATTTCACCCGAGAAATTCGTTTTAGAGTGTCGATCTATCTTCTTTGAGGTAAGTATCTTGCCTAACCTTGTGTGGTGGAACTACCCCTTCGGATTTGAGTCTTTTATGCTAATTGTATCATGTAAAGTCCATTTACGTGAGGTGACGAGTACGTGTGCGGGCTTATTTATGACAAATTGACCTTTTAGGGCTCGTAGGTTCTTATGCTCATTAGATATGAAGTTGTTTTATTATGTTAAGTTTTCCCATTTACTAGCTTCATCTCTACGTGTTTTATTTGGAATTGATTGCTTCATGTTCCACTCTTATTTCCTATTTGACTCTTGTGTGCCTTGACTGAAGTTTTTGCCTCTTCGATTACCATGCTATCCTTTCCTAACTGCTTATCTTTATTTGAAATTATTATTATCTCTTTTCTGTAATTGTTTATCCTTAACTGAGGCCATGATTATCCTTTATGTTGCTTATCATTAATTGAAATTGTTGTGCCTTTTTTTCCAGAGTGTTAAATCCTAAATGAAGTTAGTTATCCTTTATCATAGTTGCCTTATCCTTATTCGGAATTATCGACTCGTGATATCTCCCTTGTTGTTGAATTGCACTTATGTGGAGGTCATTGCTACACATTATCTCTTCGTTGTTGAGCTATTGCTAGGTGGTATCGTTATTTTTTATTGTGTATTTCCTTGTGTGTTCGTTTCTTCCGTTTCTTTGAGTTCTGGAATTTCTAAGTTGAAATTTCTAGTACTCTTGTGTTATTGTCCTTGTTGTTGTTGTAATTTTTGTGATGCCCAAGGTTTTTGTCGTGCGGTTGTTATTGTGATGCACGACGTTTCTGCAGTGTGGTTATTGTTGAGATGCACGAGGTTTCTATCATGCGGTTGTTATTGTGATGCACGAGGTTTCTGCCGTGCGGATCTTATGGTGTTGTACGAGGTTTCTGCCGTGCTATTTTTACTATTGATATTTGCACATGCAGCGTGACAAGTCGGGCTAGATATGTGGGTTGCGCATGTAGCGAGACAAGGTGGGAACATTATTATCCACGTGTGGCGAGACAAGGCGGGTATTTACTTTATTATTGCGCACGTGGCGAGACAAGGTGGGCTATATCAGGGATTGATTGTGATGACTTGTGATAGCCTGGGTCATTGTTATTGTTGTTATTTGTGTAGTGGTGTGCCTACCCTATGTGAGTTATACCGTGTTCATTTTGTGGTGATCGTTTCTTATGTGTCATTCATTATTTCTATTCTTATTACTTGGCCTGAACTGTGATAGAACACTTGCACAAGCATATATGTAGTTAATCACCCCTAACGATTCAAGAAAATGGATCCTGATGTTATTGATCATTTCTACTTACCCTCGTCTGGTTCTATTGGCACGTGCGTCGTCCGTGCAGTTATTGGTTGTAATGAAGGCACAGGATGCCAAGTGTTAGGGTTCACAAATTGGGACCCGTGAATTATGAATATTTTGAGATTTGGTACCTCGTGGAGATTATTGCATAAACCTGATGTGAAAGTGGTTATTTTCATCTAGTTGCTACATGTCCTTCTTTTAATTATATTCACTGGGTTTAAACTGTGTTCAGCTTACTCTTCTGTGTTATTTCTTGTGGTGTTCCGTTGTTAATGGTAGTTTCTATTTCCTATGGTAAGTACTGTATCATTATTGTCATTATGCATATTTTTTGTTGCACTCTGTTAGTTCTCCACTTATACTTGCTCAGGTTATTTAGTCCAGGAGGTGTCTTGACTGTTACTCGTCACTACTCTACTGAGGTTAGTCTTGATACTTGTTGGGTACTGCTGTGGTGTACTCATACTACACTTCAGCACATCACCTTCGAATGTTGTATTTACATTGTTTATTCTTGTTTCGAAACAGTTGTATGTAGAGGTTTTTCTAGCATACTCAGTAGAGTTTATGACTTGTACTACCATTTTTGGGATTGTAAATCTATATAGAGATTTCTATTTCGAAATTATCATATGTTAATTTAAATATTATTGTTATTTAGTTAATGTTAGCTTACCTAGTCCCTAAGACTAGGTGCCATCACGACACCTAACTGAGGGTAAATTGGGATGTGACACAAACAATAGTCTAAAGTTTCATACGAGTTAAGAGGCTATATTTCTTGTCCTGATCGATCTCTATTCCTTTTGTTTTTTGACATTCTTCAATTCTCAAGAGCTTGAAATCTTGGTTTTCATACGGCTAAGTTAGAAACTCCGTTTGGTCTGCTGCCCTAGAAAAGGTCAGTATACTTCTACCCTTCCTTCAATTGCTTCATTTGAAAAAACATGAACAATTTACTGTTTTCCTATTAAATGTTTTAATCTATAGTACTTTCACCATGACTTTGTTATAGAATTTGTGTTTAGCAATTATATTTTATCAGTGTTGATTAAGTTGCCAGTTGCTCTTAATGACTTTGAGTTCTATTATGTATCAAGCATGCCTATTAAACAACCTATGTGATTAAGCTACTTAACATGCCTTAATGATTTCTCATATCTACCTAGACTGCAGACTCTCCTCTAATGCTCGGTTATGATTTCCATACCTATCATGCTATATTCTTTTGAGTTCTGTTTTAAAAAACTTGGGTTTGCTGTTAGATGATTCTAGTTAGAACATACATGAAAGTACATAGTGTAACCTTGTATCACCTGGTTAGGTTTTTGAATTTTTTATGTTTAAATGCTCTCCTTCTTTGTATAAGTGCTCGTTAACTGTTAAGCATTATTTAAATCATTACTATGAATGCTTTATATCCCTGTCTAATTGTTAGTTGTATCCCTAAGTATTAAGCAGTCTTATTAAGATGAACTTCTGTGACCATCAGCGGTCATCCTACACATGCTTATTATGATCAAGTTACCTTTCATAAATATGTTATAGTTATGACTACTGTATTTGAGTGTTGACTATCTATAAATTGAATGCAACTCCACCATGACTAGCTATTAATCCTAGTTTGTACAACTGAGTTAACTCTACTTAATATGGTGTTTCCCTGTTCTTAAACCCTTAAGGATACTGACAAATCTGATTTTGTAATGATTGAGACTCATCCTATCTTGTGAGGTTATAATTTTGGTTTGAATCTCTATATGTGTGGATGAATGAAAGTTTGGCATAGATCTTTGTTATCCCTCATGACTTCATACTTTTGAACACTATTTTGAAAACTGCACTAAGTTCTTTTTTCCCTGTTAATCTGAATTGAATCTGGTCTTAAAGAAACCTCTTGTTGTTACTGATTAAGTACAATAACTTGCCTAAGTCATTTGTCTGAATCTTTACTAAGGGTTTCAAAAGGCTCCAAGAAGTAATATTAACCTATGTGTGTGTTAATGACAAGGTCTGATGTTAAAATCAATCTATTGAGGCAATAGCATTTGTATCCCAAGGTTGTCGCAGCTCTAAACTATGTGCTATTTATCTATCTATGAGATGTTTGATTCCAATTGTTTGGTTATTTTGTAAAAACAGTATCATGTTCCTACCTATGTGTGTATCTGAAATTTGAGCTTCATGTTTGTTTAGTATTTTAATCAATCACCTAGAGCTGGAAGTATTGTTATAAGAAATGGAAACTATTCTTCTGTTCTTCATGTCATTTTGTTATGAAGAGGGTATGCTTATGTGGTAGGGATTGTTACAGTAACGGATTTACGTTGAAAGAGCCCCATTGGCACTTAAACCTATAGGAAAGAATGAGTTGTTCGTGGTTAAGGGTATTTGGTAATAGAGTATAACTCTAGGTTGGGCTGCTCTCCCGGACACAAGCATTGCCCTGGGCCTTGAGACCTTTGGAAACTTTGAAATGTCGGGGGATTCAAAGGGAGCATGGACCTTGAGTGGAATTCTCTCCTTAGATAGGGATTGTTACAGTAACCGATTTACATTGAAAGATCCTCATTGGTAACCTATAGGAAAGAATGAGTCGTTAGTGGTTAAGGGTATTTATAGAGTATAACTCTAGGTTGGGCTACTCTCCCGGGCACAAGCATTATCATGGGCCTTGAGACCCTTGGGAACTTTGAAGTGTCGGAGGATTCAAAGAGGGCATGGACCTTGAGTGGAATTCTCTCCTTAGACTTAATTTATTAACACCTGTTATTCTCTTTGGGTTTGGTGTTTAATGACAGCGAAAGGTTTTCAATGTCGATCATTTTCTATACATAACCTCCACATTAGTATGACTTTCTTAGTGTTTAAATACCGTCAGTAATCTTTCCTTTATTCTTTGCTTGCAAATTTCATATATGGGCATGTATATAGTACTGTGTTTCTAATGACTTTCTCTCATCTTTTGAACATGTACAAAAGAACTCAGGCCCAAATTCGGTGTTGCTATATTCTGGAGTCCAGAGTCAGCTGTCGCCCCTGTTATTGTTGGGCCTGCCTCTTTGAGGCCCAAATACCAGAGTCCTTACTTTCCCTTTACTGTTTCATTTATTGCTTTCGTTGTTCTACAGTTTCACTATGTCGTTATTCTTTATTGTGTTCATGTTGCGTTATTTCAAATGTATATGACAAGTATATATTCGATTGAATTCTTTATTTTATCTTTTAATAGATGAAACAACTTAGGCAAGTTTTAAAGAACCTAGTATTAAAAGAAGACTTAATTAGTAAATTAATTCTATTCCCGCTAGTCATGAGCTGTTATTAAATCATTTCTGTCTTGCTAACACAAGCAGCAGTTCCCCTTTCAAAAATGAAAAACCAGACTGAGTCGCATGCTTAATTTTTCAAAAAGGAAATCAACTCTTTTCGAAAAGAACAAGGTACTGCTTCCAAACAGAGGTTTTCAAACAATCTTCTCAACTTTGATATTTAAGAACCAAGGTATATCTTAGAATTTCTCTCATAGCTTCTCACTAGAGTAATATGAACTTCTATGCTTTAGGAAACACAGTGTTTTAACTTAGCTTCTCTTTTACACATTTTCATACCAACATCCTATCTTCCAAAGCTCTTTTCAATACTATATTTACTAACATTATTTTCTAAGATTCTTCCATAAAACCATACCTCTTTAAAATATACTTTTCCCTCATAGGTATTATGTCATAATGTATGGTAAGCTACACTCTTTAAAAAATAGTTAAGCATAGTACAAACAATTAGTCATAAATCTAGTCTAAGTCCTATTGAGCTACCTCGAATAAATTTTAAGGGGTGCCTAACACCTTCCCCTTAGAAGAACAAGTACCCTTACCCATAATCTCACCGGTTAGTAGACTTATAAGGAATATGACCTTTATTAATTATATAGATACACTATTATACCTTTAAATATTAGGTGGCGACACTTTTTCTTCAACAACAGAGAAATCACAAGTTGAATCTTATTTTGACTAGTGCAAAATAGGGCGCAACAACATGGCAACTTTGCAAGGGACTTCACACTTAGGTTCTGAATTTAGCAGACTTAGACAGAATTTGCACTTAGATTTGTTTGTACATTGTTTTAACTATATTTAAATCTATCACTACATCCTTACCTGCTTTCTTTGCTTTTTATGCTTGCTTATTATCATGATTATTATTGTTACATACTTATCTAATACCGCTTTACATATATTGTCATCACATTTCTTCCTATTGAGTCTTAGTCATACTATCACACACAATGGAACGCGAGGGTTGTATTTTACACCTCTCTGAACCTTCTTTAAAAACTCTTTAGTTTCAAAGAATGGCTTTCTCAAGTTAACTGATATAAATTCTCGCAGTATTCAGTCCAAATCAAAAGTAGGAAACACTCTACTCTAACAAAAATAGGTCATATTGCATAAACCTTTAGGTGAGTCGGTCCTTGGCATCGACACACAATTAGGAAAACCACCCTAATTTCAATGGGTCATGCACCCAACGACATGACTTTTGTGTAAAGACGAACAAACCTAACGAGACACCTAAATATCTGAAGCAACCACTTACCAAAACCTTTCTTTACTCGCTTCAGGAATGGAAATCAACCAAAACAACCCCAAGATCAATATCATGATGGGAGCTCCACACAAGTTGAAGAAGTGGTGGAAGAACATCCGCCGAGAACAGGGAGATGAGATTCAGACACATCTGGGGGCACTGATCACTTTTCTAAACAACCAAGCAGATAGGGTGCTCTGAGTTAGTACCGACATTGCAAGAAGTTACTAGTTTCACGGAGCTACCATTCATAAGGAGTAAACCAATACTACCAGTCACTATGCCTAAATGATTTGTGTCTGGCTAACATTCGAGGTCTGAGAAATATCGAGGACGAATGGGTGAGCCTAGATAAGTTGTTCGATAGGTTCGGACATCATGAAAGTTATGAGTGGTATTCAGGGGAATTTCAGTGTGATCAAGCAACATGGGAGAGTCTCAAGACTATCACTTTCTCATTAGCACTGTTGGGATTGTTGGTCTTCCCGCTGAGAAGAGGTCAGATCAACATCAACTTACTACCCGTGGTTCTGGCGATCTCCATGGTAACCTCCAAGATACTCTGGAACCGATGGTGTTAGCTGAGATTATTAGGGTTTTCTGCATGGGGGCATGATTTCTTTAAAGGTTGTAACTTTCTACTTCAGATCTGGGCCACAAAATATTTCTTCCAACGAGAGGCCACCATTGACTACTTTGTGGGCGTGAGCAACATAATCCGCAGCCAGAACGAGAGGATGAGACATTGGATATCCCCACATTGACAAGAGGAGTCGAGAGAGATGTTGACCAATCTAAGTGGAGAGTGGGTCAATTTGAAGCTTTCATGGTTAGTCGGGAGGGCAATCTTAAGGACTCCTCATAAATACTTAATTGAGCTAATAGGACTTGAGGGAATTCAACCATACTCACCCTTGCGGGTTCTCAGAAAGTTCAGGATGATTCAGAATGTGCCTCTATGGACGAGGAAAACTCTACACAAGGACGAGTACAACGGACAGATTCCAATCCCAAGGATAAGAAGGCTACAATAGGAGTGGAACAATCTAATCACAATGACAATGGGTCAAAACTCGTGGTGCACGCTAGAATGTTATGTATGGATCAACGAGGAAGACGAGCTAGCCCGACCAAGCAGAAAGGGTATAGCCTGGCTAGAGGATGAAGTGTCTACTTCGCAAATCTACCATGAGATTCTTCCACATTACCTTGTGACTCCCTCGATGCACCATCAAGTGGTCCCAGGATTCATCGATCACATGTTGCCCCTTGTTGAAGATGATGGCCGGATAGTGGAGTGCATCCCTATAGAATCAGAGATAGAGCTGAAGGGAGATCTAGGAGAGGAGTCTGAGTTCAACGATTAGGAAGAGAAGTTTGAAAAATATCTGGAGGAAGATCGGAGGAAGAGTTAGAAGAAGAAGAGGAGATGGGGAATGATTATGGGGATTGTTACTAGAAGTTGGTTGATTTCCCCTTGTTTCCCACCTTGTATCCTTATCCCCATTTTTCTTATTTTCCTAAAAGGAGAGTTGTTTAAGACCATGCATTTCTATGAATATCAGAAACGACGATGTAACCTTTGTTCCCACTTATCTCAATCCAAACATTATCAATAAAAAAAACTTGCTTCCGATCTAAATATGTAAAGTCTAATTGTTTGTCAAACATTTGCGATTTAGACCTACCTCCGCCAATGATAGGTCCCATGTATTCTAGGAAAACACGCTATCCTGAATATATGAATTAATTGCTCTGTGTGATTTTCTTCTTGTATAAATGAAGAAATTGACTTCTGCTTTTTTTTTTCTTTCTTTTTTGTTTCTTACTTTATTATTACTCCCCAAAAGAAAGATTGGTTTGTGTAGACCTGAAACTGGCCGAACCAGTACAACCTAAGATCAAGAAATATGTGTGCTACAAAAAACCTAACTGAACATGCTTTGGTCATAACCGATAGCTCGGGGCAATCAGGAAAGAATAACGATATAGGGAATGATGAACACGTGGACAGGATGGCCCAGGAGATGGAGTATTTAAGGGAGGAAGTACAGCATATCAGGGAACTAGAACATCTGGCCGTGACAATGCTCCCTCAGCCACCTCCCTTTCCTTCTTTTGATTCAATACCTGACCATTTTCCTTCCACATCACGCCAAACCAACAACACCCCAACTTCAGTCCTCACCACTTAATTCATACCACCAGTAACCCCCGCAAACCCACCAAATCCCCCAATCCACACTCCCTACGTACCACAGTATGTTCAAACTCCACAAAACCCGCCTATTACTACTAACACAACTCACACCCCTCCTAGTGATGGAGTCATTTTTACCATTAACCCAAATCAACACATACCTGTGTCACATATCGCCGCCCATGAGCGATATGTTCCTCTTGTATATGCGGTTTCTTAACCTACATGTACAGCGCCTGTCACGGTCAGGTTGCCTTATGAGATTGACCAATACATTGAGATGGAAAGGGAAGCTAGGCATAAGGAAGAGGATTTAGTGTCTGAACAGCTACAAATCTTGAGAAAATAAATGAAGAACCTTCAAGACTCCTGGGAAGTGAAAGTTTGGACTACGAGGATATGTGTATCCATTCGGGTATGGATATACCAGTAGGGTATAAGCCTACATAGTCAAATCCGAGTCAAAATCACTTATTCCGATCAACTCCTTGAAAATCTCTTCCAAAATCGCCCAAAACCGATGTCTCTAACTTAAAAGATGAAAAATGGAAAAAAAAACCTCGATCTACCCCTTTTTAACCTAGTGATTTCGCTTTTTCCGACCAGCATCCGCTTCTGCGTCTCCGCACCAGTGAATAATCCATCGTAGGTGCAGCTTTTCACTAAGCCAGCCAAAATCGCTTCACCGCACCTTGGAGTGCATCTGCGCTTACACTTCTGCGGGAGGAAGCTAATTTTGCGCATCCGCTTCTGCGAAGAAAGGACCGCACATGTGGTTACACCTCACCTGGCCTAAACACGCTTCTGCGGCTCACATACCACTTTTGCGGTGCCGCATCTGCGGCCCAAAATGTGCAGGTGGAATTGCACTAGATCCTCAGCTGAGCAGAATTTCTCCCAAGTCCTAGTTGGTTCCGGATTCAATCCAATCAAATCCGGGGCCCCGTCCAAATATACCATCAAGTTCCAAAACATATAATGAACCTACTCGAGGCCTAAAATCACATCAAACTACATCAAATTTATAAATCGCAACCCAATTCAAACTTATTGAAACCATAACATTCAACTTCCAAAACTAACACCGAAATACATCAAACCAACTCTGATTGAACTCAAATTTGTACACAAGTCATAAATGACATAACAGATCTATTCCAACTTCCTTGATCAGAATCTGACCCCGATGTCAATAAATTCAACTCTCGGTCAAACTTCTCAACCTTCCAAACCTTCAACTTTCTAATTTTCGCCAATTAAAGCCCAAATGACCTACGGACCCCCAAATCAATATCTGAACACACTCCTAAGTCCAAAATAACCACAAAAAGCTATCGGAACCATCAAAACTCCATTCCGGTGTCATTTACTCCCAAGTCAAACTATAGTCAACTCTTTCAACTTAAGCTTCAAACTTTGGGAATAAGTATCCCAACCACTCTGAACCTCATCTGAAACCCAAACCAACCACTTCGGAAGGTTACGTAACCATAATATAACATATAGGATGCAATAAATCGGGGAACGGGGATAAAATACTCAAAATGACCAGCCGAGTTGTTACATCCTCCCCCTCTTAAAACAAACATTCGTCCTCGAACGAGTATAGAGACATTTATAAAGTGGTGAAAAGATGAGGATAACGGCTATGCATATCATGCTCGGTCTGCCTAGTCGCCTCATTGACTGATTGACCTTTCTACTGAACTTTCAGTGAAGAAATGCTCTTTGACCTTAATTATGGGACTTGCCTGTCCAAGATGGACGTCGGCTCCTCAACATAAGACAAATCCTGGTTCAATCGGACTAGGATGAAATCTAAAACATGGGATAGATCACTGTAATACTTCCGGAGTATAGAAACATGGAACACCGGATGAACTGCAGATAAACTTGGTGGAAATGTAAGCTTGTAGGCCACCTCTCCCACTCTCTCAAGGATCTCAAAAGGGTCGTTATACCTAGGGCTCAACTTTCCCTTCTTCCCGAACTTCATCACACCCTTCATAGGTGAAACCCGGAGCAAAACTCGCTCTCCAACCATAAATATTATATCACGAACCTTCTGATCAACATAACTCTTCTTCTTAGACAGTGCTATATGGAGTCGATCCTAGATCACTTGACCTTCTCTAAGGCATCTCAATCTAATTTTGTGCCCAACAATCTAGCCTCACCCGGCTCAAACCAACCAACTGTAGACCGGCATCGTCTACCATATAGGGCCTCATAATGATCCTTCTGAATACTTGATTGGTAGTTGTTGTTGTAGGAGAACTTGGCAAGAAGAAATATCTTATCCTAAGAACCCCCAAAATCCATAACACAGGCACGAAGCATATCCTCTAAGATCTGAATGGTGCGCTCGAACTGTCCATCCATCTTGGGGTGAAATATTGTACTCAACTATACCTGTGTGCATAACTCACTATGTACGCCTCTCCAGAAGAGTGATATAAATTGTTTGCCCCAGTCGGAGATAATGGATACTGGCACGCCATGAAGTCAAACAATCCCGCAGATATAAATCTGAGCAAACTACTCTAAAGAATAGGTAGTCACCACTGGAATGAAATAAGCCGACTTGGTCAACCTATCCACAATCACCCATATAACATCAAATTTCTTCTGAGTCTATGGGAGCCCAACAATGAAGTCCATGGTCACACGCTCCCATTTCACTCGGGAATCTCAAGTCTCTAAAACAAACCTCCTGGCCTCTGATGCTCATACTTCACCTGCTGAAAATTTAGAAACCGAGCTACATACTCCACTATGCCTTTCTTGATTCTCCTCCACCAATAGTGCTTCCTCAAATCCTTATACATCTTAGCGGAACCCGGATTAGTGGAGTAGCACAAACTCTAGGCCTCCTAAAGTATCAACTCATGTAACCCATACACATTGGGAACACATAATCTGCCCTGCATCTTCAACACACCGTCATCTCCGATAGAAACCTCTTTGGCATCATCATGTTGCACTGTGTCCTTAAGGACTGCAAATGGGGGTCGTCATTCTGACACTCTTTGATGCTCTCATATAAAGATGACCAAGAATCCACGCAAGCAAGAACTCGACTGGGCTCCGAGACATCCAATCTAACAAACTAATTGTCCAAGGCATGAATATCAACGGCAAGTGGCCTCTCTGTTGCATGTTGATATGCCAAACTACCCATACTCTCCACCTTGAGACTCAAGGCATCGGAAACCACATTGGACATCTCAGAATGATATAGAACAGTGATATCATAGTCTTTAAGAAACTTTAACCACCTCCGATGCTGCAATTTAAGATCTTTCTATTTGAATAGGTACTGGAGACTCCGGTGATCGATATAGACCTTACATGGGACACAGTACCAATAGTGCCGCCAAATCTTCAAGGCATGAACAATAGCTTCCGATTCCAAGTCGTGGACAGGATAATTCTTCTCGTGAACCTTCAATTACTGAGATGCATATGCAATCACCCTACCGTCCTTCATCAACACCTCACCAAGGCAAACACGTGACGCATCACAATACACAGTGTAAGACCCCTAACCCGCAGGCAACACCAATATTAGGGCTATAGTCAAAGAAGTCCTGAACTTTTGAAAGATTACCTCACCCTTCTCGGTCCATCTGAAAGGAGCACCCTTCTGGGTCAATCTAGTCATTGGTGCAGCAATGGATTATCCGGCCAAACCAAGAAAACTCCGAATCTCAGTAGCTGAAGACAATCTAGGCCAACTCTGAACTGCTACAATCTTCTTTGGATCTACCTCGATCCCCTCCCTCGACACCATATGACCCAAAAATTCCACCTAATCAAGCCAGAATTCACACTTTGAGAATTTTGCATACATCTTATTTTCTCTCAAGGTCTGTAGCACGATCCTAAAATGTTGCTCATGATCCTCCATCTTGCGAGAATACACCAAGATGTAGTAAATAAACACAATGGTGAATGAATCAAGATATGGCTGGAATACACTGTTCATCAAGTGCATAAATACTGCTGGGGCGTTGGCCAGCCCAAATGACATCACAAGGAACTCGTAGTGACCATATCGAGTCTTAAAGGCAGTCTTCAGGATATCTGGATCCCGGATCTTCAGCTGATGATACCTTGACCGCAAATCAATCTTTGAGAACACTTTGTCACCCTGTATCTGATCAAATAACTTATCAATGTGCGACAATGGGTACAAGTGCTTCACTATAACCCTGTTCAACTGGCGATAATCGATACACATGCATATAGAACTATCCTTCTTCACAAATAGAACCGGAGCACCCCAAGGTGAAACACTAGGTCGAATGAAACCCTTATCAAGCAACTCTTACAATTGCTCCTTTAACTCCTTCAACTTTGCTAGGGCCATACCATATGGTGGAATAGAAATGGACTGAGTTCCAGGAAACAAGTCAATACCAAATCGATATCTTTACCAGGCGGCATGCCCGGAAGATCTGCCGAAAATATATTTGGGAAGTCTCTCACTATCAGCACAGACTCAACGGTAGAAGTATTAACACTAACATCTCTCACAAAGGCTAGGTATGCATCACACCCCTTCTCAACCATCTGATGGGCCTTAAGGAAAGATACAACCCTGCTAGGAACATAATCCAAAGTACCCCTCCACTCTAACTACGGTAAACCTGGCATCGCCAAAGTCACCGTCTTGGCATGACAACCCAAAATAGCATGATAAAGTGAAAACAAGTCCATTCCTATTATAACATCAAAGTCTACCATACTGAGAAAAAATATATGAACTCTTGTCTCAAAACCACCAATAACAACTAAACACGATCGATACACCCAGTCCACAACAATAGAATCTCCCACAAGCATGGACACATACATAGGAGAACTCAAAGAATCATGAGATATACCCAAATACGAAGCAAATAAATATGATACAAATAAGTAATTCGAGCCTGGATCAAATAGTACTGAGGCATCTTTATCACAAACCGGAAAAATACCTTTGATAAATGCATCTGATGTAACCACCTTTGTCCTACCTGTGTGATATTTACCACCTACTGATATAGGGTATCTGTCTCCAACTATCAATCCATGCTAAATCTAATACCATAGTTGAGCCCCTCGATAAATTGGCGGACTCGCTATTTGATTGTAGAAACCAAGGCAGGTGCATGTCTGGACAAATCACTAAATCAGACAGCATACTCTGACTCTATCATAATACCCTGGCGCAGCTGCAAACTTGGCGCTCCATGCATCCCTAAGGGTCCGAGCAACAAAATCTCTCAAGAACGTCTCTGAAAACTGAGTCCATATGAGTGAAGCTGCATCGCCGGGCAACCCTCCTCATAAACTCGCCACCACTAATATGCTATTTCTGACAGTTGGAATATAGTAAAACCAACCTCTCTCATCTCCACAACATCCATGGTGCGGATAATACGGTGGCACTTATTTATTAAACCATATGCATCCTTTGTAGCTAGGTTGCTGAAAGTAGGAGGATGATTCTTCTTAAACCTCCCAAGTCTAAGCTGCTCCTCCTTAGATGTCATTGCCCTGACCTCAGGCTGAACTGGAACAATAGGTTGCACTAATATAACCTCTAGGACCTGATCAATATGAACCCACTGCTCTAGAGTTTGGCCCGCGAGAGTCTTAGCTCCTCCCCTAGTCTGAGATATGGCTGGTGCAAGTAGAATCAACCCCCCCTAAGCTAAACTATCAAACATGCTCAAGAACTATGCGAGGGTCTCCTGAAGTGCAGGGGTGGAAACAGGCGCCTCAGGTGCCTGCACCTCAACTAGAGCTATTTGTGGCTCTTCTATCATAGCTCAGGCAGGTGCTCTAGCTACACCACGTGCCCCTCCTCGGCCTCTACCCCGGACCTAGCCTCTCGCTGTTTTAGTAGGGGTGTGGTTGTCTGATCGTCAGATCTAGCGATGTGTGTCCTCACTATACGAGAGAATAGAAAGAGAACGATTCAGAATTTTGAAGTCAAAAAATTTGCACGATAGGAATCAAATAAGTGAAGTTTCTTGAAAGTACGTACAGACGTCTCCATACCGATCCGCAAGACTCTACAAAACCTTCTTATGACTTGTAACACCTATGAATCTAGAGCTCTGATACCAACTTGTCACGACCCCAATTTTTCACCAAAGGATGTCATAATGGAACCTAGTCTCTAAGACTAGATAAGCCTAACATTCATGGAGAAACACCGTAAATAATTGTCACACCTCCTTTTTTATACACCCCAAAGAGGGTATGGGAGTTTTTCCAATTAAAGTGACATTTTTCGAAATGGGATTATTTTATTTATTAGAGTCGCCACTTGGAATAGTTTATTTGGTGTTCCAAGTCACCGGTTTATCTTGAACCCAAATCGAGGAAATTTGACTCTGTTTAAATTGTCTGCGAACCAGAAATCCGGGTAAGGAATTCTGTTAACCCGGGAGAAGGTGTTAGGCACTCCCGAATTCCGTGGTTCTAGCACGGTCGCTTAATGATTAAACTTGGCTTAAATTGTTTAATTACTCACTTTTAGGATATATTTGTATTTTTAACCTTTCTTATTATTCGATTATTTAAATAATTAACTCAATACGAGTCACGCGTACGCATACTCGTTTAGTTCGACGTGTCAAGAATCATGTCACGCGTATGATGCAAG